>APFE030858835.1:0-10599 GCA_000404065.3 Pinus taeda
AAAACAACTGATATATTAGATCACAAAAAAGTTACATATGGTTACAAAAAGGGGCCTGCCATTTTTAGAGGGAAAAGAGAAAATGCAGGCCTGTCAAACAAAAGACCACTTATATAAGCCTTGTAGCAGATCATTGTTCAGACATGAAACATACTGTGTAACAACTAACACAAACTTAACCTAAGTCAAACATAAATTGAAACAGAAAATGACCAACCACACAGAGCTACCACTGCCAGATAGAAAGAGAGCAACTACTATCATAGAAGGCCACTTAAAGGCTCACCGAAGATTACATTCATCAGACATAGAAAATAACAGGAATCATCAGCAGAAGACCGCCCACCAGGAATTCTAATGGTCGATTATGGTGACGCCTAGAGAATCAGCAGCACTCGGACCAGCGCCATCATCTCCCTTGGGAGCCCTGCGGGGTCTGTGGCATCTGATGATGGTTGTTTTGGATTCATCTTCAGGGATTTCAATAGAGACATTTAGCCCATGGCGCATGTACAGCTTGAAGAGCCGAATAAACCCTCCCAAACTTTGAGCAAGCATTTTGAGTTCTTCTGTGAGGGAGTTGATGGTAATCTTCAGCTTGTCCAGCCGTGCCGAATTCTTGGCAGAGGCGAGGGAGTTCACCCAATAGACCTCCTTGAAAGTGGCACCTTGCATGCTCATGGCCTTTTCAAGCATCGCTTTCATCTGCCAAGCCACACTTTTTGTTCTCAGGAACTGGGTAGCTTTGGTTGTTGGATGCCTAAGTCCGAGATCCAATCTACCTCCTCGTTGATGGCTTTACTGTCCATCCCTTCGCTAGCTTTGTCCACCTCAATTTGGAGCTCTTCAATAATCCATTTTCCTTTTTTGGAGATGGAAGCCTCATAATCCTTCCGGGCTCTCTTTAAATCTCTGGCAGCTTTGGAGCTATGGAGGTTGCGCTTGGCCATGGCAAGATTGCAAGTGCAAACTATTGAAATGTGAATTTCTATACATGAAACCATAAACACAGGGCTTAGATTTGAGGAATATTGTGAGCAGGTGAAGTCTTTCCCGATTGGCTATGTATTAGTAGTGAGAGACGCGGTGTGAGGGGTCACGATCTTAACTAAAATTTCCGTCTTTTCCATGTTTCTTATAGCCTGGATCCCCAATAGGTGACTGATGACATTCTTACTATTATGGTTGAGAGCATTTGGGCTGCCACACTTATCACTTAAGAGAAGAGGCCATGCGTACCACAAATCATAAATGGTATGCTGATCTTCCATCTTTTCTGATGTGAGCCACAAGACAACTGCTAGCGATGCCACCACCAGGCATTAAGGATTAGGGAATAAACATTAATAGAAAACCACATTATTCATTGATGATCAGTACCTTGTAAGCCATCCTCCTCTCCTGACATGCCTGTGAGGTCTTGCCTTGAGATTTGAAGGCATTTATTCTGAAGATTAGCACATGTGACGCTTTGCCAATAGGGTCAATGTCATCATTCGGGTGGTCGATTGCATGGTTGGCTAGGCTATCTGCCATTGCATTCGCACTATGCTTGATTGCCTGCAGAATGACTCCATTGAGAGCGGAGAGATGTTTGGCGATGAGCACGGTGACCATGGTGAGGTGCCACTGCGTAGTAACCTTCTCAGAACACAAACCATTTTGCATTTTCCTCATAGCATTAATGGCTAAGAGTGAGTCTCCTTCCACAATTGCTGCCCCACTACCTAGGCAGATTAGGATTTGCAAACCTTGGTCCAGAGCTGCAAATTCTGCATCATTGTTAGTGGCTTTCCCCAGAGAATTTCTGTAGATATAAAGAATTCCCCTTCATCATTGCGTATGACAACTCAAAGGACGACTGAGCCAGGGTTGCCCTGAGAGGCTCCATCAAAGTTTAATTTGTGGAACCCTGGGATAGGAGGTTACTAGGATAGTAGAGAAGGAGCGAGCTGACATCTCTGCATCGGAGAATTGAGGCCAGTTGCAGCACTCATGCCAAATAGCTGTAGAATTCACCTGTCATTAGCAGAAAGACCATTTTCTTGTTCTTCTTTACTACTGGTAAGGGCAGTTTCTCGCATATTTTGCATGATGTTTGTTTTGATGATATCTAGTTGCCTAGATTCCCTCTGAAAAATTCTTCTATTTATTTCTTTCCATATGGACCAGACTATAAAACCAGGGTTTAGCCTCCATAGGATGTTTACAGTGTCGCAGCTAGAATATTTGGTTTGCCAGTTGGCTGTGATATCTTTTATGGAATCTCTATTCCTGTCTATTTGTCTGAAGATCTCCTCCATCCATACCTAAAGTTTATTGGTCCATTAGCAATTGTTGAGGAGATGATTTATAGACTCTTCACAGAGGGGACATCAGGATGGACCAATGGAGCCTTTTTTTCATAGTTTCTCACAAGTGAGGATTTTATGATGCATTAGGAGACATAATAAAGTCTTTATCTTCAGTCAGATAGTGGTATCCAAAACATTATTGTGCCAAATCACTTTCTCTTCCAGATCCCTGTGTTCTAAGTAAAGTCTGGCTTCCTTTATGTTGAAGGTGCCTCCATCAAGTTTTCCCCACCTTAGTTGATCTTCATCCTAAGAGTAGCAGATCTTCCTCTTATCCAAACAAGAGTGCAAGGATAAGAGAAGGTTGCCCATCACATCTGCCTATGGGGGAGTATTAGGGTGCCAATGTCTCCATTACTGGTTTGCAATACTGTTAGTCTAGTATTGGTTCACCCTAAGTTTTCCTTATTCCTGATACTTGTGCTGCAGGGGAAGATAATCAGGACTCTCAGGCTTGGGAAGTTGTTGCCAAGCATCTTCCCAGAAGAGAGCCATGCTACCATTGTGGATTTCCCAAAAGTAGAGATCTTGTATGATGTTCCAATTAGCCCATGCCAGCTTCCAAATGGGGGATCCGGCTGGAGGGTCGTTCATTCTAATGAGATCCTGAGGGTGCCAATTTTCAACATACTTGGATTTCCATAGCCTGGCCTAGGTTGTCTGTGGTTCCTTGACCCATCTCCACCAGATCTTGGCACCACAGGCTTTGTTTACTGTGTCCGGGTCTTGAAGCCCCAGACCACCCAAGATATTGAGTTTACAAAGTTTTCCCATGCTACTAGAGCCCATTTCTATTTGTCAGCTTTTCCAGACCATAGGAAGGTTCTCTGAATGTTTCTGAGTTTTTGGAGAACACCTTTGGGAGTCGGAAGGATGGAGAGCATATACCAAGGAACATCTTGTAGGATAGCCTTAATCATGACAAGCTGGCCAGCCAAGTTAAGGACCCTATTAGTCCAGTGATTACTTTGTTCTTCGAGGTTGGATAGCAGTTTCTCCCAGTGGAGCTTTTTCCAGGGTTTATCAATGAGAGGGATCTCGAGATACTTAGAGGGAAGGCTTTGCCTTCTAAACCCAAGGATATCAGTAAGATTTTTCTGGACACTAAGTGAGTATTGAAAAAGAAAATGGATGACTTATCCAAATTAAGGTCCATACCTATCGCTTGACTGAAGAGATCAATGATAGCTTTGAAACCTTGGGCTTCTCGAACCATTGGAGTTCCATGAAGCATGGTATCATCCAAAAATTGTTGATGAGTAGTGGCTGGGAAAGGTGGCAGGGGTTGAAGGCCCTTCATATTGTTGCTTTCCTTTGCAGTTTTAATGATGCGACTCAGGCCTTCCATCAAAATGACAAAAATAAAAGGGGAAATGGGATCCCCTTGGCGAATGCCTCTAAAGGGGGCAAAGGGGAAGGTGGGAGCTCCATTGACCAAAATAGAAAAGCTGGGGGATTTGAAAAAGGCTAGAATCCAGTTGATCCAGTGTTGTGCAAACCTGAAATCTTCCAGAATGGCTTCTAGATACTTCCAATTGACCTTGCCATAAGCTTTTGAGAGATCCAACTGAATGATCATACCTGCTTTTTCCTGGGATTGAAGAGTTTGAATCATTTCCTGTGCTAGCAAGACATTATCCATGATCTTTCTACCTTCCACGTAGCCAGATTGCTCCTCTGAGATTATCAAGGGAAGAATTGGCTTCAGTCTGTTGGCCATTACTTTGGAGATAATTTTATAAAGAACATTACATAGAGCAATTGGCCAAAATTTCGAAGGGGTACAGGCTACCTCCTCTTTAGGAATAAGGGCGATGAATGTGGAATTGAGGGATTTGAGGATGGAGGAAGATTTTTGGGAATGTTCCACCACCTCCCACACTTCCAACTGCAAAATTTCCTAGCAAGCTTTGAAAAAATCAATGGTGAAGCCATCTGGCCCTGGTGCCTTACCATTAGGCATCTCTTTCACTACTTCATCCACCTCCTCCATGGTGACAGGGCGGTCTAAGGATTTATTCTGATCTTCAATAATTAACCTTGGGATGGAAGTCATGACTTCCCTGATAGCCTCTTCCCTATCAATGTCGAGTTCCATTGCTATATGGCTAAAGTGATCAGTGAGGATGGAGGAAATATCCTGATGAGAGTGGAGGGGAGTACCTTGCTCATCCTTCAACCGGGTGATTTTGTTGGTGCACTTGTAGTCTATAGCCGAACGATGGAATAACTTGGTGTTTTTCCCCCTTCTTTGAGTCATTGTATGCGAGACTTTTGTCTCCATAATATTTTCTCCTGCTGGCATCTTTCATTCCATTTCTGCATGAGGACTCTCTCAGTGCTAATGGAATCCTGAGTGATGTCCTCTTTGAGCCATTCTGTATGGATCTCTGCCATCTGTTCCTCCAAGGCCTATTTGTCTTTGAAAATATTCCCGAAGTCCTCTTGGTTCCAGGATCGAAGCCGAGCTTTGAGGTTCTTTAATCTGGCTTGGAGCCAGTACGTTTTGGTGCCTCTGGTGTCCACGAGCTCGTGCCACCAATGTTTGATTTTAGAAGTGAAATCCAGATGGCCCAACCAAATTTTCTCAAACCTGAAAGGTCTATTTTTCAGAGTGCTGAGGATGGTTGTGTCTACATTGCATCTTGGAGAGGCAATATAGCATCAATAGTTTATCCTCTAGTCTTTGGGGGCTATAGATATTAGTGCACAGGTATGTGTTGGATTCGTCTATGATTTACATTTCCAGAGAAATGTAATATTTGGAAGCCTCTGCACTTATAAGATGGAGGGAGTGGGGATTCAAGAAAGTGGCCAGGCCTCCCTCCATTCCATTCCCTTCCACTTCTGTGTATTCCATTCTTTTTCCTAAATTTCTGCTTATTCCTTCCGTTTTTTGGTTGGAGCCCTTAGTTTCTTGTAAAAAAATCATGTTAGGACTTTCATTTTTGACTTTCTTTCTCAGAAGTCTTTGTTTTCTTTGGCTGTTTAGCCCTCTAGCCTTCCATAAAAGAATCTTCATAATTAACAAGGTTTAAGAGGAAAATGAGAAAGCCTCAAGGGCTTTCATCTTTTCTAAGTTGAGGAGCATCTGACATAGCTCGTGGAGTGCTTCGTTGTTTGTTCGATGACCTCTCTTTTTCATGTGTTTGGAATTGTGGTTTGTTTGGTGTAAACCTTGGGCCTTGACGCCCAGACCCTTTGTGGCACCAAAGCCTCTTTTCTGCCCTTTCAGTTCTGCATCTTGCCTTGTTAGGAAGAGAAAAGTGACTTTGTCTACTTCCTCCTCTGGTATATGTTCCATTCCTTTCTGCTTCCGTTGCTCTACCATGGTATTGAGATACATGCCTTCCCTCTCTAGTATGTCACTGAGTTCCATATCCTCTGTTCCTATTTCATTGGTGGTCATTTCCGCATCTCCTTCTAAGTATTTTGCCAACTTAGGACCTTGTAGGATCTCATTTATCGGATCTGGATTGGGATCTTGGGCTTCCTGTGAAGGAACATTCTAGATTTCCTGCGTTAGGTCTGGTACTTGGGGATTTTGGCTGAGACTGTTCTGGACCCAAGAACTTCAAAGGCATTGACAATTCCTTTGATGGAGGTGCCTGTTTTGGGTTGGTTTTTCTGATTGGCCCGTTGTCTCCCATTTGGATGGTGAAACCCTTCCTGATCCTTGCCTATGTTTTCCTTGACTTTCTCAGTTGGCTTATTCATTGGGCATTCCCTAAATAGGTGTCCATGTTCGTGGCACTTCCGACATTGAAAGGGGATTTGTTAATAATATATGGCTTGAAAGAAGACTTCATCTCTAAATTCTAGCCATAGAAATTCATGTAGCGCACTTGAAACATCCATTTTAACACATATTCTTGCACAAGAGGTGTACCTTTTTTGCAGGGTGGCCTCTGAGGCCTGGATGAAGGTTCCAAATTTGTTTCCTATTTGTTCCAATGCTACAGGTCTCCAATAATCAATGGGGAGAGAGAATAGGTGAATCCAAACAGGTACATGTGTGAATGTTTCCTGCTCTCGTGTAAAGTTTGGCTTCCAGTGCCCCATATAGAGGACCGCTGAGGCATACAAATATGGTCCTCCATCAAAAATGCGATCCTTGTCTTCGAGGTTCGCAAAGACAACAATGACGAACCCTTTGGCCCCTAGGTCTAACCTGACATTTCCCTTAGGCTTCCATTGTTGCTTGATCTAGAAACAGAGGGCTTTTTCTTTAGGCAAAAAGCCCATGAACTTACAGATCACCGCATGTATTGACATATGGTCTTTGTAAGCTTGCATTTTGGGGTCAGTGATAACAACCCATAGACTTTCTGTCGTTTTGGGCTTGCAGTGCCCCATGTCCTCCTGTTTTCTTGTCGTTGTGGCAAATTCCTCCAGATTTGGGCTGTGTTGGGGCAGGGCCTCGGTTCCCACAATTTTTTTGTTTTTCCCTTCTATTTCTTGTGGTTCCTGCTCAGGACTGGGGTTCCCGTTGTCTTTTCCTTCAAGAATCTTGATTCCATTTGTCCGTTTTTGACTTTGGGTTTCCTTGATTTCCCCACCAGCCTTTTTCTTCTTTCTTAGCTCATCTTTTCTTGCATTTTCAGATCTAGAGATTTGCACCCCTTCTAGTGGGGCCTTTCCTTTATCAATCATTGCTTGTTTGTATGAAGGGGCCCCATTAGTCCTTGCACACCTCATCTGTTGGGGCAGGGCAAGCCCACGCCTTTGAAGCTCTGTGAACAGGGCACTACCCTCTGCCAGAGTTTGTGACAGTATTCATATTGCAAACCGAAACCCTTGATCAACCCGATTTAGATGAGTTAGAATAGCCAAATTGTTTTATTAATATTCCCTTGAAATTTAGCATTTACTATTTTTGCAGAAAAGAAAGTATTCTTATTCATTTTGCAGAAAAGAAAAACATATATCTCTGCTTAAGTTTTTGTTTACTAATGTTAGTGTGCTAATTTAGAGCATCATATCATTAAATGCAAAGGTGGATTATGATTTTAGCTTGATGGTATATATATTGGTGTGTTACATTTACTTTGGTTACTATGTGATATAAATTAGTGTGGGAATCCTCTGTAACTTTTGCTATATACACATTCTTGGAAAATTCAAGTTTATTATTCCTCCCTTTTCAATATGTAGTTCAAAGTTTTCATTATTGCCAAAATTATTGGTCTCGAATAGTTTGTTAAAGAGGTTAACCTTGGTAATATTTTATAACGTTAGTAATCTTTTATAACCATGGTAATATTTATATGCATTCTTGGAAAATCGGATTTTATGATTTATGATTTGCATTATGTAGTTTAAAGTTTTTATTTTTGTAAAAAAATTAGGCTAGAATAATTGTTGAAGGAAGATACTATTAAACGTTTTATACACATGGAATCTTTGGTCATTTTACCAATAGTTGATTTTGGAATGAGTTTAAATAATTTATTATTCTTTTAATGTTTCACACTACATAACACCAAATCTCAGTACTTGAGCTTCCACAAGGAGTAATTTTGTTTGGACAGTGTGAAAACACACTTTGTTTATTTGTGAGCTTCCATGGGGAGTAATTTTGTTTGGACAATGTGAAAGAACTCTCTGTTTTGTTTGTTAGCACTCTCTTTTGTTTATTTGGACTGACATTGAAAAAATTATTTTGAGTCTTTCCGTAGGTTGGAAAGATATACTTTGATTTTGTTTCATGAAATATGCAATGGTAACAATAACAATCTTTAGTTCAAATAATACAAATTTTGGTAATTATGGTCAATCACTTATGGACACCATAATGTGGTATCCTTCCATGACAGCTGTTATCACTTAAGGTTACAAGTTCATCTATGTACAAAGATCCATATATAAATTTTTTGGTTCAAGTCTATAGATTGTTTAGGTTTATTACTTTAAAATTAGTCTTTTCCAAAGATATTGAGGTATGTCCTTGTAAAAAAATCGTTAGTTTCCATCTCCCATAGCATATCTAGTCTTGATTACCTCATTCTGACATTGTACAGTTTCGTAGCACAATATGATTGGCCTGTTTTAACTGCGAGATCATTTTCCACCATTCCTGAGCAGCCATTGCGTAGCGCGGCATGTCATTTCATGATTGCCAGCGTTACGAAATCGGGGATTCAGGTATTTTCTGCAGTATATTGCCTTGAAGTGTCAAATCTTGGGGTGTGAGTCATCCAAAAAACCGTTTAATGTGTCAGTCGACATCCCATCTAGATCATAATAGGATTCACCCCGCAATTAGAATAGGATCACACACATGTCTATGATGTTAATCAATCTTATGAGGTAAGGTGGTGCAATTATGTTTATTCATGACTGCATTCAACGTGCCTATCCTATGCTAAGTGTTTCAAAAAACAAAACGAAGCCGCCCAAATTCTTATTCAAAAGAGAGTCTACTGCAAGCGAGCCCGCATTCTGAAAGCCAAAGCTGTTGAGTGAATTGTAATTGCTGATTGAGTTTCTGTGCAAAGATTTTTCTGAGCAAGATGGAAAAACGAGAGAATAGATCCGGGAGATGTTTAAGGACTGAACCAGAGGGACTCGACCTCACACTTAGGGATGAAAGTGTTGCTCGAGCGTTCAAACAAGCCGGTTGCTGGAGGTTTTGTGAGAAACTAAAAGGCAGGCATACAGAGGTAACCAAAGCTTTTGCTCTGAACTTTAGTGGCCTCAATTCTAAAGTTGCATTATTAAAATTCCCTGTTTCTCCACAAGTTATCTCTGCTGTTAACGAGATCCCAAGGAGTGGTCAGGAGTGGTTTAAAAACTACAAGTTTGATACAACACCATGCAAAGAATTTCTGAAAGAGCAATATGTCAACCAGGACCTTTCTAAGGCAATTCCCAGGCATTATATCAAAGAGCAGTATGCTCTGCTACTTACAGCTATTCAGAAGCACCTCACTTGTGAGGGCAGGTATACTAAAATTTACTCCTACCATTTCAAGCTTCTGTTACACTTCACAGGAAAGACCTCCATAGATATTCCTTTCTATCTGTTTAGGAGTCTAGGCAAAATGTGTGACAAGGTTCAGTATAAAAAGGAAAATCATGAAACATCTCTTTTCCATCATGGCCTAATCAAGTTACTGGTATTAGATAGCCTGAATAAGATTGGAAGGGATTGGGATTCATTTATTTTCATGTCGGGTTTCCAAAGTAAAACCGGTCTAACCCCTTTACCAGATAGAGAAAAGGAAAAAGAGATTCAAGAGTCTGCAATGTTTGAGGAACCTGTACTGGAAACAATAGTTGAAGAGCCCACAGTGGCTGAGCCTAAGCAGCAGGCTAAAGACCGTAAGAAAACAAAGAACAAATCAAAACAATCAGGGAAACCCGTAGTTATCAAAGAAACACCAAAACCATCTGAGCAAAAGATGAAATACCAGAAAGTGGTATCCAAGCCAAAGGAAATAGCACAGCAAACCAAAATCAGAACAAGGAGTCAGTTGAACAAGGAAAAGGGAAAGTCAATTGCAATAGAGGACAGCCCCATGTCAAAGGGTAGCCTTAAAGATTTATTAGAAGCCATTGACTTTGAACAAGCTACTTCTGTACAAGTGGAGCCCGTACCCATAGACCTAACACATTCATCTCCTGATAGTTCTAAGAAATCTAAAGCCTCCAAAAGGCTCAGATTCGAAGAAGCAGGGAAGGAATTCATGGTGAGGCCTCGAAGGCCAATTACTAGAGGTCAAGCACAAGCAGCAGAACAAATCCCAAAGGGTGAGGAGACTGCCAAGGCAATAACAAAACAAACTAAACCATTGCCTGAGATAGAGAAACCAGAAAGGATAGAAAAAGTAGATAAGGAAAAGAAGGCAGAGAAGGCAGTAAAGGTAGAAAAGGTACAGGAGACTAAAAGGACAATTTATACCAGAGGGCAGACGCACCAAAATGTTGTCACAAAATCAGGTACTGATGGCTGCTAATCAGTTAGACTCTATGCAACTGTTTCAGACCAGGCTTTAGACCAAATATTAGCCTCCTTGGTCAGAGAGGGCTCTCTCACAAACTTCTGATAAGAATTAATCACAACAACAGAGGGCTAACTCTTTACACACTTATGAAAATGAAGCTGGTTGGACACACATCAAATTTGGTCTTCATTGGGCTATGGAGTCTCACACACTTAGTAAACAAAATACAGTCATTTCATGGAAGTCAAGGCTCTTTGCATTAATTGTTCAAACATTACTTCACAAAAACCACAGCTTGC
>APFE030858843.1:0-11018 GCA_000404065.3 Pinus taeda
ATTTATTTTATGTTCTAGATGGTTTAGATATTGAAAAAATTGAAAAAAAATGAAAAAAATGAATATTTTTGTTCCAAACGCTTTTTTCCCGCTTTTTTCCGCTTTTTTCCCGATTTTTCCGATTTTTTCCGCTTCATTCCCCGCGTCGATTTAATCCCGCTCGCGCTTTTAACAACATTGGTCTCAATGTGTTGATGTGTAGATGGACTTACAATCAGTGTGAGAGCAGGTGGAGTCGTGTTTAGTTGCCAGATGGACTTGGATCATTGACAGAGGTAGAGTTGTGGTTGCTGTAGATCTGGAGCGAAGGACCGACAGTACGAAAAACGACATAGAGGCTGTGATTGTGCACTAGATCAACAAGATTGTCATTATGTCTTGTATTTTGTACCATTAGATATTTGAGGGCTATTGTCCCTGGTATGGGAGCCCTAGACAGTTCCCTTGGCCGCTATATGTGAGACTATATGATCCTAGACTCCATCTAGGATCAATCGCTTTGCCTTCTCCATTTCCTTCTTATATTCCTTGAGTTGGTCTGCATCGTAGGGAACTACCACCACATTATCTATGTAGGCTTTTAGGCCATATAGATCTAGAAGGAAGGTCATCCTAGCCTTCCATATGACATAGTTGGAAACTCCCTGCAACCTATCCTAATCTCTAAGCCCTACTGTGGCCATCTCAGATCAAGTCAAGAACTCCCTCTTTCCCTCTACTTGGTTGCTGCTCTACTACTCGCACTCTTTTCTGTAGTGAGAAGATCTGCTCACAACTATTGCCATTCAGTAACTGGAAAAATTAGATCTCTAAATCTCGAGATCCCCTGAGAGAAATTTTCCCTTGTGTGTGTACTTTTCTCTTCCACTCAACGTTGGTTCAGCTGCTGCAAAACCCTCTTCGCCCAACCAAGGAATCGTTTCAAAGAAAACATTAGCTGTTGTTGCTGCTCCCTCTGATTGCTAGAATCGCTAACCCAGGCAACTCGACTTTTTTGCAACCTTGCAATAGAAAATCGAATTCTTGCCCCAGTAATTCGGCTTGCCTCTCTGAGCACTGTGCTGCCTCTAAGAATTTCGGCCTGCTACTCCCTCTGAGCAATGAAATTATTTCCTTTTCTTTTGAGCTTCTCGGCTTATTACTCACGTTCTGATACAATTAGAAAATTTCATCGATCACAACAACTGGAAATCATTTTCCTAATTGTTAATTTATTTCACAATTTATTTGTAGTTTGCTAAGACAAATACCAAATAATTCACACTGTGATTTTCACAAATAAATACTACGGAAGGAAAATAGCACTAGAATCTGAGAAAATACTCGCACACATACACAAAAATGACACCGTTATTTTTAGACAAATGTCCCCAAAAAAACCCAACTTGGGAAAACCAATGCAGCAACTGAGGGTTTTATTATTATGTAGTAGTGAAATCTAAGTACAATTTATGGATGCCCAAATGGCAATCCAATCAAAAAGTATCTGATAGAAATAATTAGAGAAAAAATTCTCTCACCCCACAAGCGATCCTAGCACTGGCTCCTTCAAAACAACTGGCCGTCCAAACCCTAACTAGGCCCTCTACGCAGTCCCTATGCTGCCTCTCACACGTGTGGCTCGAATCTGCCTCTGAGCAAGCCGTCTAGCTTGTCTTTGCTACTAGAAGTGACTCTCCGGTCCTCTCAAAGACTTACTCGACCTCTAGAAGCTGAATCGACTTCCTCCCAGCTAAATCGAACTGCTTTGCTTTAGCTACTGCGCAGTCCTTGCACTGCTTCTGTGTCGATTACTTCTATCACTTGCTGTTGCTCTCTAGATATGGAAAAATTCCTCTGGATCATTGTCCGTACCCCTCATTGACTCTACCTCCTCACTGAAGCTCGAACTCTCTGGAAACTAAGTACTGCTACTTTGGAAAACCGAATTCTCCAAGTATCTCTAGTGTATTCTCCATCATCACATTGATCCCTTCTTATATCTTCCTGTTGGGACTCCAACAACCAAGATTAAATCTTAATCGATGGCTCAAATCATTTCTGGGTCGATTCGTGTGAGTTTCTAGAGAATTCTCACTTTGACTTAATTAATTAACCAGTTTTCCTAAGTTTAGACTTAGGAAACATTACAAAATTGGTTAATAATCTAATTAAGTAATCTCTAGCTGGAATTTCCAGAAACGATTTATTGGTTTTGGAGATCTGATGTATTCTAGCCTCTCCACCAAATTTTGTGGCTAGAACACATCTGATGCTACAAAAACTAACACATCCAATCTGTCCTGATCTCTCAATCTAGAGGAATCCATTTCTGAAAACCCTCAGAAAGTAACCAAACCCCAAATAAATTTGAATTGGGTTTTATAAACCCCCGACTTCTCTTCTCGTGCCTTGCACTGAGCTTCTTCCGCCCTTAGATCTGTACTTTATTGAGTTGCTTTGATACAATGTGAAAATTCCATTGTAGTTACTGGTAATTATTATTCTATCTTTAAAGATTATTTGTCTTCAGTAAATAAGTACGATAAATACTGAATAAAAACACAACTGTGATTTCACCAAAATAAATCACAAGAATTGAGAAAATAATGCACAAACAAAAATTGGGCACTAATATTTTTGGACAAAATAGTCCCTTGAAAATCCTCGAAGGGAAAAGCAATTTTCAGATGAGAGATTTATTATTAATATCTTTAGCAAGAAATCTGCACTGGAGAAATACAATCTACTTACCTCCCACTAGAAAATCTCCGGCAAAATAATTTATTCACTTTTGCAAGTCAAATCGAACCTATAGAAGCTAATCGACCAACTAGAAGCAACTTGAACCACCTTTGGCAATTCACACCACCTCAAACTAGCTACATGCACTGCCTCAACCAACTTGCGTTGCCTTTTGGAAATGCGCATTGCCTTCGGGAAATTATTCTGGAAAGATAATCTGCTTCCAACGACTCACTAAAGCCACTCGCACTACCTTAATTAATTCGCATTGCCTTCTAGTAATTCGATTTGTGACTTCGGTAAATGCACTGGAAATCTAGCTACTTGCTTTGGGAATTTCTACCTCACACTGTGGAATAAATTGACCTACTTTTGTTTCTCAGAAACTGGAAGCAACTATGGATAATTATCTTCGACAAACTCTTCCTTAATCACTACTTTTGAAACTCTCGCTAGTGTCTCCCACAATATCATTGCGCACTTCCTACCACTGCGAATTTGTTCTCATGAATTGTTTGAATGATATCCAAAGGCCCCATCGGTCTCTTATTATAATCTCTCGTTGATGAATCAATGACCACAATCTAATCACAATCAATGTTTAAGATCAACTTGACTCCTCAAATCACTTTTCTAGAAGTTGTTGGAGTTTGTCTTTTCCAATGCTTCATTTCCCTATGAGCTAAGTATGGTGAGTTGTAAGCTCACATAGGGAGTTGTATTTACCCAGTTGTCGTAGTTATCCTTAACCGACGCTAGGCCTTCTCCATTGCTATATAATGGAGGCTTTCTATGTACTTTTACATAAGTTTGTGAGTAATAGAATACTCTAACATGGTATCAGAGTGGGCGATGCGTGCCCTACTGAAGTTTTTAGTTTTATGTGGTCTTGTTTCAATCTAATGTGATCTTGAATGAATTCTCATTGTTGTCATGGGTTTGTTGTTGTCTTTCAAGATCACAACCAGGCATACTGTAGATCTGCCCTGATGATTTTTTTTTTTTTTGGCTGAGTTTCCTATTTTTTTATTTGAATGAGTTTTTTGTTTTTTTGGGATTTCTATGTGATTGGGAGTACCCAAATCAAATCAGAGTTTGATCAATACTTAACATGTTTGCGACTCCGAGATCTGTTTTACGGATCGATGGTTATTTTTATTTGATCCATAGATTAATCACTTCATTATCATCAATTGGATTGATAAGCCAGGGTCTGAATGTAACCCCTCATTGTTCGCAGGTTTACTTCTGCTTCACACACTGAATCTTGTAATTTTGGCGTCGTCATTGTTTTTAAATAAATATTTTTCAGAGTTTTACTACACGACAGAGGATTCAATCCCGCCGGGTCTCTTTTCTATTGCTTCGTGCACTAGAATGATGCTTTCCGCAATAGCAAATCAACTATCTTCATCGACTTCAATCCTTCTTGCGTCAAAACTCAACCTTTGGCAAGTATCCAAGGGTTTTTCACTGCTTTAGAAAGAAACTTCGGTCACTTCTGGCAGGTTGTGAAGAGCCCATTCCCACTGCCTGCAATTTTTTTTTGAGGAGGAAGATGGATCATTTGATGTTGCACAACAGACCTTTAATTCAGGTATGTATTTAGGAGAAGCAGAAGGTGATGAGCTACCCATATTTTCATTGGGTTTAAGCTCAAATGATTTCTTCTTTATGCCATTACATTCTTTTTTGGAAAGGGTTGATTCATGCTCGGAGGCATCCTTAGTGAACTTGGGTTCACTATTTGATGATTACAATCCACAATCGATCCCGCTGCTGCGATAATGCATATTGGTCACCTCGGATCCCACGATCACATCCTTGCTTATGTTGGCCCCCCTCTGGTCTCCCTAGAGCTGCTAAATCGATTGAGTCCCTTGATGGCCCTTGTTGTGGAGATTTCTCCTTTCTTTGATACCTCATTGCCATAGAGCTACTGGATGTGAATTGTGTGTTCTCATTATTTGACCTAGCTCATGTTCAGCCTTGCTGTGGAAATTTGATCGTTCATCCAACGATACAATCTTGAATTTTTTTTGATCCATATGAACTTCTTGAGGTAATTCATTTATATTACAGTATTATTGTGCTCATCGAGCTTTCAATACCTTTCTGTGATTTAGGACAGAAGCAAAGATAAATAATTTGTCCAATTTTATGATTTTTTGGAGAATTAAAAAGTTGTTTCCATAATCAACATTGTTTTGTAGCAAATTTTGTGGCTAGTACATTTGCCAATTTGGTTTTTTCAAGATGGGTAAAAGGTTTCAGGAACTTCGTGAGAAGAAGGAAGCAGATGAACTTCGTAAAGAGGTTCTTCAATTGCAGTCAGTAGTAGCTATCTTGCAAGCAGAGAATCCAACTCTTAAGAAAAGGTTGCAAACTTCCATATCTGAAAAAAATCAACAAGGTTGAACATTTGGAATCAACCATGGGCAAATATCTCCAGATGCTTGTAGATGAATTCCAAGAGAAGATGAACCTCCTTGATGATTTGTAGGAGGAAATTGAGTCTTTTTTTGACTCAAATTTGAAGAAGCAACTGGAAGAACAAAACCATCAACATGTTACAGAGATTGATTGCTTAAAAGAAACAATGTTGGAGCAACACCAACTTTTGTCACAACAGATGATTGAGAAAGATGACGCTATTCAAAAGCTGCAAGAGTCTAAAAAGGAACTTCAGTTGGAAGTTAGTCATCTTCAGAAATCTGAGATGTGGATGGTTGATGTTGAGCTTCCAAGCGCTCCTTCCACACTTGATGATGCTGATTGTTAGATGGTTGATATAGATGATCATGAATCATCACATGCTATTGTTGCACCTAGGTTTGAAAAGCATACTACTGGTATTGGATCCCAATTGCTAAGAAAAATGGGATATACCTGACGAGGACTTGGGAAGAATGGACAAGGAATTGCTAATCCTTATTAACCTGTAGTGCAGACATCAAGAGCAAGTCTTGGATACGATCCTACTGTTGCCTCATCACCTACATCCATTTGTGAGGTGTTTGAAGAGAATGTTCCTCTTAATTTTGTTGATGACATTGGTGTTAATGTCATTCCAAATGAAAATGTTGTGACACCTAGCTTTGAATCTACAAAAACAAAAACCGAGGCATCTTCACATCCTCATCAAAGGAAATCATCCAGGTTCCAACATTCTTGGTCAATTTGGAGTCCATCATTCAGATCGACTTAGAAGAGACGTGAAAGAATGAGTCGTGGACTAGTGCCAACCATCAGGACCAATTGTGGATGGATCGATGGATGGTCATGGCGTCATTTGAACCAATGCTTGAAGACTTCGTATCGCCAAGTTGCATCAGTTGTTCATTATTGATTGTCATTGTTCCCCCAGTTGTGTTTTAGGGGGGGGGGGGGAATTAGATTGTGAGAAATATTGTTGTCATTTTTTGTGTTTGATCAGTGTGATGGAGATAGTGCTCAAACAACTTCAGGGGTGTTGTTGCACAACATTTGAGTTGAGTTTGCCATACTTACATGCCTCATTGGTTGTTTGTTGGTTGATGGTGTTGCTTCCGTTCGAAGCCTTGTCCTGGTCCTTTACTAGCCCCTATTTTTTCTGAAGCTTTTTGGGAGAATTTGACAGTGTTTGCCACCCTTGTGCCTCTGCAACAATCCTACTTTAGAAATCGACCAACCTCATTGAGGTTTCATGGCTATCATTTTCAGATTTTTGGTACTTCAACATTCCGTACTTCGTTGGAGCAGGCCTATGTTTTTGCCATTCAGTAGATCATTATAGTATCTACAGTTTTAGCTCCATGATAATTTGAGCATTGTCATCTTTCTCTCTTTTGGGAGGGAGTTTTTTCCTACAGGTTTTTCTCTCTTTCTCTGCTTATGAGATTTTGTACATGGGTACCTTATCAAGCCTTGTTGCCGAGACCCATTCTTTGTTTTCTTTTTTCTCTGATCTCCCTATGTTTTGCTTAAGGGGGGGTGTTGGAGTTTGTCTTTTCCAATGCTTCATTTCCCTATGAGCTAAGTATGGTGAGTTGTAAGCTCACATAGGGACTTGTATTTACTTAGTTGTCGTAGTTATCCTTAACTGGCACTGGACCTTCTCCATTTCTATATAATGGAGGCTTTCTATGTACTTTTACATAAGTTTGTGAGTAACAGAATACTCTAACAGAAGACACTAGAGCAAAATCAAATTGTCTTAATTAATCCCGATTAATTAACCCATTTCCCTAAGTTAGACTTAGGAAAATAATCAAAACTGGTTAATTAAATCTAATTGAGACCTTTTCACTTGGAAAAGTTTTTTGGGTATTGGAAATAATTAATCCATTTGTGTTCCTAGCCTCATAGACAACATTTGAGACTAGAACACTTGTTCGAGCTACAAAAATTAACATAGGTTTTATCCTTGTATAGTTAATTGCTACAAATAGATTCTTAATAAAACTGAAAAGATGCAATGGAAAACTCACACATTAATACAAATATTTTACCCTAAAAAATCAAAACGGGAAACCCATAAAGATTTTTAATATATTCTTCTTTATAGTATTATAATCCAATATATATATCCCACAACATGCATAAATTGCCAATCCACTTGGATCAAAATACAATCATACTATCATAGTTCCTTAACCAAAACTATAAATCCAGGGCTAAACCACCATGTGCCACAAAACTGCTAAAGGAAAAAATCGTGTTGAAAACTGCCAAAAATGGATGCAGAAAAACCACCCAAATTTTCTTTGTTGGGGGCATTAACCCAAAACCCCCATGCAAGGGGGCTTTCGCCCCCTTGTGAGACCCTTGAGCAGGGGGAATCTTCCACCACCTTCCGACCGCCTCGAATAGGGGGGGTTGCTATCCTCCTTGTGAACCCGCGCCCCTCGCTACACCCAACACAATGTACAATGCATGGGGATATTTGTGCAAAGAATCTAACACACAACCAACATAAGCATTCATGATAGATAAGCCTTAACTCCAAAAATACTCTAGTAAAGATAGTTCCATTATGCTCTAAGGAGAGGAGTGCTCTCACAATCTAACCATGAGTACAAATGAGGAAGCTCTTCTCATTTATGGTAATTTGTTGGACATTAATAAAATTATCTTATCTTATAGCCTCTATTTATAGAATGATATTTGACTTCCTTCAAATAAAATATCATTATTTGATTTAATTTCTTAGATCTAGCTTAAGCAAACTAAATCTAACTAACTCATAAAATCAAGTAAACTAACACCATTTAAAATAAAAGTGGTAAAACCACATGTACAATGAAATATGAATAAAACCCTCAAAGATGGGTCAATCCTTCAAGAAGGCACAATATTGATCCATAGTGTCACGTCTTTCGCCCAAATGATCCAAAGATTGATGAAGATGGTCAACATTCTCCATACAAGATAGCTCAAAGAAAGGTCCTGTTACCACTCAAACTAGCAGTCTTGTCAAGGCTTGTACAAGATGCAAAGGTGGGATATGTAGGAAAAGTTCCCTCTATCACCTCATCTCGAGTCCTGATCCAAATTGGATCCTTGAAAATTATCAAAGTTTCTATGACTGTTTCAAATTATGTCAAACTTCAAAATCTTGTAAACAATGAGCTATCAGGAAGGACCTTTGGACAGTGGCAGTTTGTAGCCAGCATGGAACAATGAGGACCCTCGATCAAAGTGCGTTGACCGTTGGCCCATGGAGACTATGCAGCGGTGCAAACTAGCAAATAGGGAGTCTAGATCAGAAAACAGAGGCATTTCTGATACTCTATTCGCAGGATAAAAACCTCAGAGAAGGAAAAGCCTCGACACCTGGTCATGTGAAAAACAGGTAAAACTGTGCAGAAATACCCGAAACATTAGAAGGCGGGTCCCGCGCCCAAAAACTGGTGGGATATCGCAAGCCCCTCAAGCGGTAAGCGGGTTTGGCAGAGGACCAAGCAATGCATATACTGAATGACATGTGTTCGGCTATGAGAGAGAAAACCGCTCTCATCGCAGGGTAACGGTTGAGCAACTCACCCGTGCGATAAAAGCGATGATTGTAGGATCTGGAGGCCCCAGATCAATGACGAAGATTGCACCCGATGGGAGACCGGATTTGACGGAAGAATAGGCTGAGGCATATGAAATTTGGGGTCTGACATGATCGATGAGCTGGTGGATGAATCATTTCGCGGAATAACCGAAATAACGACCGTTTGAGGAAAAGTTGGCACCCAGTTCGTAAGGAGATGAGTGGCCACCTCTCTGTGAAACGTTACACAGTGGCGATGACATATAAGAAAGGAATTCCAGTGGACAGAGGCAGGCGATCCGAAGAGCCGGAAGAGGAAGCGAACAATCAAGGGACGGATTGGCTTTAAGCCACAAACAGATAGAGATCAGAGAGGAGACAAAATAGAGAGTGAAGCAAGAAGCAAAGAACAGAGAAGTCGAGCTAACCTGTAGAGCTAAGGCAGCATCAAGCAGACAGAACCGAGAAGGCTTGACAGGTTCAAGCAATCCCTGTGAGGATATCGGTCGCGAACTGAGTACCAAATTAGACTCATCCCATGAAGACCAGTTGAGGTCGAGACTTGGTAAGGGGGAGTCTGTGTACTCTAGTGGCTTGGGGAATCCAAGTACCACCCTACTAAGCATCATCTGTTACAGGAGACTCAAATTGAGCTTTTCATTGTAAAAACTCTGCTTAAAGACACAATAAAAAAAGGCCACCATTGAAAGCTGGACCAGGAGACGTAGCCTAGGAGGATTGGGTGAACTCCTTATTAAATTGTTGTGTTTCTTTGTTGAATTTACTTGTTGTGTTTCTCTTACTGTTTTCCAATGCCTGTGTATTTCACAATCTTATCGATTTGTTGCTTAAAATAACATAGGCATATCCCAGTGCATGAGTCTGTAATACCTGCATTAATTAACTGAGATCATACATAAGTGATTTTCAGATCAAGTGGTATTAGAGCTATAGGTTGTTAAGGTTAGACAAGCTTGTGCTGGATTTAGCTGTCGAATGCTAACTAGATCAAAGCTCAAATTAGGATAAGGAGAGTTGCTCGAAATTAATCCTGAAATTGGAAGAGTCTACCCTCAGAAGAAAATGTCCGAGGAAGGTTCTGTGGGGCCAGAACCTTAATTTATAGATAGTTTCTTGGCCATAAGGTCCATGGTAGAGGAAATGTATAAGGACTTTAGAAAACACAAAGATGAAGATTAATTAGGCTCCAAACAAGATAAAGGAGAAGAAGAGTCTCTCCTCCATGACCACCCAAAAGGCAAGGGGAAAGAAGAAAGCTTTCTAACACCTAGTAGCGCTGAACATAAAAAGAAGACATTTTTTATTAAACTAGATGTTAAATTTGATTTACCAATATATGATGGAGAGTTGAATGCAAAAAAGCTGGACAATTGGATCAGACAAATTGATGTTTATTGCAGGGTGCAAAGTTTCGATTCAGACAAGAGCAAGATTTCGCTGGCCAACCTATGCCTTGGAGGCACTACCTTGATTTGGTGGGAAGGCAATACTCAAGCTGACATGAAGAGACATGGTAAGACTCTTTTTGTCTGGATTTAATTTGTTTCTGCAATCAAAAAGTAGTTCTATCCACTGGTCTATATTCAGTAAGCTATGATGAGCTGGCAAACTCTTCGACAATTGAAGGGGCAAAGTGTACAAGGTTACACCCAAGAATTTAGGAAGAGAGCTTTGATTCTAGGAATCTCATTAGACTCACCTGAGACTCTGTTGAAGTACATCGGTGGTCTACACAGCTACATGAGGCACACTATCCTCATGTTTAATCCCACTAGTATAGATGAGGTATCTGTTCAAGCTACGCATCTAGAAGCTAGAGGAAAGAATGGGAACCCAGAAGTTGGGGGATCATCCCAACCCACTGCAAGTAACAATAAGGAGAAAAGAAAACAGAAATGGAAAGCAAGGAAGGCCAATACTGCACAGAAAAAAGTCTTCATGCACTCACTATAAGAAGGATGGGCATGGTGATTAGCACTGTTGGATTCTGCGTCCGGAGCTAAGACCTAAGGAGTTTGAGGGCAAGAAGAAGAAGAATGCTGCAACTATTCAAAAAGATTTGGGGTCAGACTGAGGAGATGAAACAACCGTTGCAACCACATGTATAAAAGGTAAGAATTTTGAAGCATCTACTAGTAATTTTGCACAATCTACTATTGATGAAGAAAATGAGAGAAAAAGACATGAGCTTTTCCATATTCGAGTTATTTCCAAACATCAAAAGATTGATACTTTGTTTGATAGTGGCTCACAA
>APFE030858843.1:11343-169822 GCA_000404065.3 Pinus taeda
CAAGTAAATTTAATTTCTGAAGCAATTGTAAAGAAGTTGGGATTACTGACTACACCTCACAAGAAACCATACCCACTAGGATGGTTAAGTGATAAAACACAACTACAAGTGACTAGACAATGCAAACTCAAGTTTTCTTTTGGGTCAGCATTTGTAGATGAGGTTGAGTTAGACATAATTCCTTTGGATATGTGTGGAATTGTTTTAGGAAGTCCTTACTTGTATGACAGAAAAGCTATTTTCTATAGAGCTGAGAACAAGTATCTACTCGTTAAAGATGGAATTGAATACTTTGTAACAGCTCATAAGCTCAAGAATAATTACACTCTCATAAACTCAAGGCAGATGAAATGAATTATAAATTCATGCAAACAATTTTTACTGATGGTTGTAAAGGAAAAGAAACCTGATAAAACCAATGTATTTGAGGGCTGTGATGCTAAACAGCACGCTGGTTTAGAAAAAGTTGTTTCAGAGTATGATATCTTGTTTCAAGAACCTAAAGGTCTGCCACCCAAAAAGGACATAGTGCATGATATTATTTTGCAGCAAAGATGCTCCATTGCCTAACATTGAAATGTACAGGTTGTTCACTTTAGAGACTGCAGAAATCAAGAAGCAGGTGCAGGAGTTGCTCGAGAAGGGGTTCATCAGACCTAACACATCACCATGTGGATCTCCAATCGTTTTGGTGAGAAAGAAAGATGGCTCGTGGAGAATGTGCATTGATTACCGACCACTAAATAAGATAACAATAAAAAATCGTTATCCCCTTCCTCTCATAGATGATCTATCAGGTCAATTGAAAGAAGCTGTTTATTTTCCAAGTTAGACTTGCATAGTGGATATCATCAGGTCAGAGTTGTAGAACAAGATGCATGGAAGACTGCTTTCAAGACAAAGCAGGGATTGTATGAGTGGCTGGTTATGCCTTTTGGCTTAACTAATGCTCCTGCTACTTTCATGAGAATAATGAATGATGTACTCAGACCTTTTCTTGATGATTTTGTTTTGTATATTTGGATGACATTCTGATATTTAGCAAAACGTGGGAAGAACATTTAAAGCATGTTAAGCAGACACTAGATGTTTTGAAAAGAGAAAAACTTTATGTTAAACTCTCAAAATGTGAATTTGGCAAAACATCTCTGAATTATTTGGGACATATAGTAGGGGGTGGTGAATTGAAGATAGATTCCTCTAAGGTGGCAGTCATTATAAACTGGCCTAAACCCAAATCTGCTATAGAAGTTAGGAGCTTCTTAGGAGTAGCACAATATTAGAGAAAGTTCATTTCTAACTTTTCCTTAATTGGAGCTCCCTTACATGCTTTAACAGGATTGAATAAGGTGCTTCAATGGGGAGGCAAACAACAGAAAGCCTTCGACACCTTGAAAGAAAAGATTAGTACAACACCAATACTAGCATTGCCGGATCTACAAAGACCGTTTGAGATCCAAACGGATGCCAGTGACTATGCCATGGGAGTAGTGTTGATACAACACGGTAAACCCATATGTTATCATTCTGAGACATTTAATTCTGGAGTAGTTAACTATCCCACATATGATAAAGAATTGTATGCATTAGTTCAGAGTGTGAAAAAGTGGAAACATTATTTAATGGGCAAAGAAATAGCTATACATACTGATCATCAACCACTTCAATATCTACACTCCCAAACTAAGTTGCAGCAATCAAGACACTATAGATGGATGGGTTTTCTACAACAGTTTCATTTAGTCATTAGATATAAAAAGGGCATACATAATAAAGTTGCAAATATGTTATCTAGACCCATTATAAATGCATCTACTATACTTAAGCATAATTTTGTATTGCATGAGAGCTACATTGAACAATAAGCTCAAGATATAGACTTTAAAGATGTATATGCAACTTTAAGTCAAGGCAAACAAGTAGAAGAATTGGATTATCATATTAAGGACCGACTCCTATATCATTGTGGGAAGCTATGCATTCCACAAACTGAAAGAGTAAAGATAATTTGAGAAGCACACACTTCTCTAATATCAGGTCACTTTGGGGTAAGTAAAACAGTTTCACAGCTACAAAGATTTTGTTATTAGCCAAAAATGAACGAGACAATTTCTAGATATGTAAGAGGGTGTATTATGTGTGCTAAAAGCAAGCCCAACAATAGAAAACTAGGCTTGTACACTCCATTACCGGTCCCTTCTCATCCTTGGGAAAGTGTTTCCATGGACTTCGTTGGAGGACTGCCTAAATCTAGGAAAGGTCATCATTATCTGTATGTTGTTGTGGATAGGTTCAGCAAAATGTGTATTTTGGTACCTTGTAATAAACAGATTACAACTGAACAAATTGCAAAATTGTTCTTTCAACATGTATGGGTTCATTTTGAATTACCCACTTCCATTATATCTAATCGAGACACCTGATTTGTGGGAAAGTTTTGGCCAAGTCTGTGGGAACTGATGGACACCAACCTGAAGAAAAGCATAGCTTTCCATCCACAAACCGATGGCCAGACAGAAGTAGTCAACATGACAGATCCAGTTACACAGGGGATATTGCAGTAAGCATCCTAAGCTTTGGGATGAACATTTGTGTTATGTGCAGCATGATTACAACCGAGCCAAACATTCTTCTACACAGAGATCTTCTTTTGAGACCTGTTTTGGTTACACACCAAGGTCTCCCTTGGATTTTGTCTTTGGTAAGGACACAACAGTTGAGGGACACAGCGATGTGGACAAGGCAACTAGGTTCATTGAACAAATCCAAGAGATCCATCAGGCAGTACAGGAACAGCTGGAAAAGAGTCAGGCCAAATACAAGGCAAGGCATGACAAGCATTGGATGGAGCATAGTTTCCAAGTTGGTGATCAAGTCTGGCTGTATATTAGCAAGGACAGAATGCAAGGTGAATGTAAAAGGCTAAAGCCTATCAGGTATGGACCTTTCAAGATACTTGAGAGAATTGGTGAGAATGCTTTTCGCCTTGATTTGCCAGCTTATATGCACACCTACTCAGTCGTCAATGCAGACAACTTGAGACTATTTGAACCTTCGTTAATTGAAGATCCTAAAGAACAGAGTCAATTGCCTTCTATTGATGACCTGCTATCTGAATATCTTAATGAATTGTAGGAAGACACAGTTCTAGACAGGAAGGTGAGAACGACGCACAAGGGAGATGTTGAGTACCTCAGAATTGGGCGTAGGGGTTCAAAGCCGAGCAGTGCAAAATGGATAGAGATTGGACAGGTGAGAAAGTTGTATCCTCACTTAGTCGATGCTTGAAAACCAACTTTTGGTGGTCCAAAAGCTTTTTCAGTGGGAAGGCCGTGATCCGAATTGGATCCTTGAAAATTATCAGTTTCTATGACTGTTTCAAATTATGTCAAACTTCAAAATCTTGTGAACAATGAGCTATTAGGAAGGACCTCTAGACAGTGGCAGTTTGTAGCTAGCATGGAACAACGAGGATCCTCGGTCAAAGCGCGTTGACCGTTGGCCCATGGAAACTGCACAGTGGCACAAACTAGCAAATAGGGAGTCCAGATCAGAAAACAGAAGCTGTTTCTGATACGTGAAGCACTAATCGCGTATTGCAGGGTAAAAACCTCAGAGAAGGAAAAGCCCTGGCACCCGATCATGTGAAAAACAGGTTAAACCATGTGGAAATACCCGAAACGATAGAAGGTGGGTCCTGCACCCAAAAACCGACGGGATATTGCACGCCCCTCAAGCAGTAAGCAGGTTTGGCAGAGGACCAAGCTATGCCATACACTGAATGATGCATGTCTGGCGAATGAGAGAGAAAACCTCTCATCGCAGGGTAACGGTCGAGCAACTCACTCGTGCGATAAAAGCGATGACCGTAGGATCTGGAGGCCCCAGATCAATGACGGAGATTGCACCCGATGGGAGACCGGATTTGTCGGAAGAATAGGCTGAGGCATATGAAATTTGGGGTCCGACATGACCGATGAGCTGGCGGATGAATCATTTCGCAGAATAACCAAAATAATGACCGTTCGAGGAAAAGTTGACACCCAATGCGTAAGGAGACAAGTGGCCACCTCTCTGTGAAACGTTACACAGTGGCGATGACACAGAAGCAGGGAATTCCAGCAGACAGAGGCAGGTGATCCGAAGAGCCAGAAGAGGAATCGAACAGTCAAGGGATGGATTGGCTTTAAGCCATGAATAGACAGAGAACAGAGAGGAGACAGAATAGAGAGTGAAGCAAGAAGCAGAGAATTCGAGCTGACCTGCAGAGCTAAGGCAGCATCGAGTAGACAGAACCGAGAAGGCTTCAGAGGTTCAAGCTATCCCTATGAGGATATCGGTCAGGAACTGAGTACCAAATTGGACTCATCCCATTAAGACCAGTTGAGGTCGAGACTTGGTAAGGGAGGGTCTGTGTACTCTAGTGGCTTGGGGAATCCAAGTACCACCCTACTAAGCATCATCTGTTACAGGAGACTCAAATTGAGCTCCTCATTGTAAAAACTCTGCTTAAAGACACAATAAAAAAAGGCCACCACTGAAAGCTGGACCAAGAGACGTAGCCCAGGAGGATTGGGTGAACTTCTTATTAAATTGTTGTGTTTCTCTGTTGAATTTACTTGTTGTGTTTCTCTTACTGTTTTCCAATGCCTGTGTATTTTGCAATCTTATCAATCCGTTGCTTAAAATAACATAGGCATATCCCAGCGCATGAGTCTGTAATACCTACATTAATTAACTGGGATCATACATAAGTGATTTTCAGATCAAGTCCCGACTCTTTGAACCCTATTACTGCTCAAACTACTAGGGGCCTTAGGAGGGGATCCTATAGAGCAACTACTAGGCAAAGGGGAAACAATGGAACAATAACCCACTGTCACCTCAGCTAAAGCTCCCTACTCTTTACGAACATTCACTGATGGGAGGAGTGTCAGTAAGAGAGGAATCACTAGGATATATGTATTAATGATATGATGCAAGGTGATTCCTAAAGCCTATTCACAAGAGAGGCTCAAGTGATTGGCTTGCTTGCTTTGAAAGCAATATGATTAGCTCTCTAAGAAGGGCTATGAGGATGCCTAGACCTAGGAATGGAGGATATGCCTTGACAAAGAGATTCCTAGGCTTAAGGATCCTTGTGAAGAGATGGATTCTGTGTAATCCTCGTGTAATTTGAGTTGTAGAGTTATGGGACCATAAAGAACTCGAGTGGACCCTGACTAGGTCAAGTGTATGGAGTTGATCAACCAAGGAGGGACTTGACCTAATGAGGGGAAAGAATAGGATCAGAGGACAAGTTTTATTTTGAGATTTGAATGCAATGATCCAAGTGAGGACACTAACCCACATCAACCTAGGGAAAAATTTGGTCTTATGGCTAGGGCTTGCTATATCTTAGGATTTCATTGTTGGATTTGCTTGAAATTTGGAGGACCTCTTGAGAAAATCACAGCGCAATAGTGGACCAAAAATTGAAGGGTTTGAATGGCTACAATAAAATTCATTGGATGCCTTAGGTGGCCCTCTAGGGTTAGGCCTAGAATTTGGAAAAGTGAAGAAAGCAAGGTAAATTTGACCACCAAAGGGATACGAGGATCAATGCCTTATTTCTTGGGCTGAATGGACTCAAGATACACATATATTGAGAATTTTCGTGAGCTAAGGAGTCCTAATTGATCTTTGCTAGCCTCTCCAAGGGCAATAACTAGATCAATAGGGATTTATACTTCAAATTTGTGAAGGAGACAGTTTTTAGGTCTTCAACTTAAGAGGTGCCTCTAGGAACATTCACGTAATCCCTCAAAGATCAATGCATGCATTTAATCACTTGTTCAAGGTCCCAAAAGAATTTCACATTACATTAACCCATACAAGGACAATGATAACAAGATACATGCATTTGACAAGTAAGATAACAAGAATAGCATCAAAATTTTGACTTACGTGAGAGAGAGGGAGTATATCCATTCATCAATTTCGCATTATAAGGAAGCTACAAAGACAATAGCAAAAATCCAAACATCATAGTGCATCAAGAAAGCTCCAAAAGGTATCCCAACAAAAAGTGCAAAAATCTCTCAAGAGATACCAATCCAATCCAAGTGATGATGAGAGGTTAGAATGATCCTCTCTCATATTTATACAACTCTAAAGGGGATTTGATTGGCCTAATTGGCCTAATTTAGCCCCTAATAGTAAAATAATACATAATAATGGCATGACTTGGTGACAAACTGACCAAGATAGCTCATTAATACAAATAATAGCCTCCCAAGAGGGCAAAATGATGAATATGATGAGTCGTTGGGCCATTGGGGAAGCCTAATGGAGTCCAAATGTTAAATGTTGAGTGAAAAGGCTCCAAACATAGTGGGCAAGGGGTTGGCCCCTTGTTTTCCAAGTAAGTCACATGTGGTGCTCCCAAGTGGTTGTGGGGGCACAATGACATCCTCATCGGTCTCCAAGTGGATCAATAATGCATGTAAACCATCTATAAGGGCTAGGATGATGATAAAAGACCTCCCTTTGTCTCCTACAATGAGATACATCCTCTGTAATGTCCCAAATTAAGAAAATTTGGAACAAACACTTCAAATAAGATTATCATGCATTTACTAGACGATTGTCATGTAAAAACCAAAGCATAAATCCATAAATTACACAAAATCTCATTAAAATATCACCACATGAGGAACAATGAGACATGCAACAACAAAATCCAACTTTATTATAGAAATAAATGCTAATACAATAGCTGGGGAATGGCCCTCCAAGTTATGCAATAATAATGACACCGGCCTACAAACTGAACATGAAATCAATCACTACGCCTGTGGATTTTGAATGAATCCACCAAGGGGAGATGGCTACTCACCCGATCTCTCTATATCACCCAAGAGTTTTCGTCCTGGGGCTACCAATGGAGAAGAGAACTACGTTCTCGACCTCCCAGACAAGAAACAATATCAACTCCAAGATGTCCTCCAATGGCCTCCTCCTCCTCTTTTATAGATCTGATGGACCCCTCTAGAACCTTCTATTTTATTATTATTTTAATCATGGAGCACTTTTTGCTCTTTTATTTTAATTAAAATATTCTTTTTAATGCGGGAAAAGGGTAAATTGGCCACCATGTATCCTTAGGTTATTGAAACTCACATCCAAAAGTCCCATCATGTAGATCTTCTCGTTTCGGTTCCAAGGAGCTATTACATTGAGGTGTTCCATCAATTAATCTCCTCAGAATGCCACCTCGAGCATAATTAATTAAGTTATGCCCAATAATAGTGCTGATTTTTTAAAGTTGTCGGAATGCAACAGAATGAAAGGCAAACTGTGCTAATGATGGCATATGTGAATGCCATCAAATCCCATAAAAATTCCTCAAAACTCCATCAGGACCCCTGATGACATAAACCTGCTCCACTAACTTGGGCATTCCCTGTCCTGGAAATCCACCCTGGCTGTACTATGAAGAAGAATAAAAATGGGGACATGACAGTCTTCCCACCCCAAAATTGCTTTCCTCAATCAATCCAAATATGTGGACCAATCTGGTCGCCCAACGCCACTAAGACCCAATGCCCATATCCCATATGAACCACTGGTCCGTGTCACGTCTCCAAGCTATCGAAACATGACTAGATCCTCCAATACCTAGATCCCATGTCCATCTTTGACTCAACTTGCTGCGAGTAGATCCACTTGGATCCCAATGCCACCAAGAAGGAGCGTTAATGCTCCATGGCTCCTGCTGTGAATGCTACCCCACCAACTGTGTACCAACTCATCACCTCTCCAATCCAATCCTTGGCATACCCCAAGGTCAGTCTCACCATATTGATGCTACACTGAGATACTGATGAGTGGCCAACCCACATTCTGCTGCCGACTGGAGCATGTAATATACCCCACCTCTAAGGGATCTTGTAGTATACTGCTCCCAACTAAGAATGATACTACATCAATAGGATACCAACTCATGATCTCTCACCAATCTAAGTCATGGACTCCAATGTAAGGAACAAGTCTACTATGCTGATGCTAGTCCATGCTCATCATGTTGCCCTATGTGGTTGGTCAGCAATATCCATCGAGAAAGTACCGCCTCTCTCCCTGTAATGGGTACAAGTGGCCAAACTGTGCTGCAAGCCCTATCTATGTACTCTAGAAGAGGGCTGCTCCCTGAATGTCCTGTGGCTCTGCCAACTTCATGTGCATCTGTCCGCACCTCATCAATGGGTCGGCCTAAAGATGTATTCACCACCATCTCCAACAACTCCTTCCGTCTACTATCCTCTTGCCAAACTATCCAATCAATCTCCAACGTCTCCTGAGGACAAGTGTCTGCAAATACTACCTCCCTGGAGAGTGCTTGCACAATTTTCTGCTCCACTCCAATGGCTAGCCCCAAGGGTGTCTCCTCCATCATGGGCTCGACATGAGCTACTATCTAATTCTCCAAAAATGGACCATTGTGCACATTGTGTTCATTATCTGACTCGTGCTCCTCTATGTGCTTTCTATGCTGAAACATCAGTCGCTCATCTTCTCCTTGATCTCCTTCCTTCGTGGGAACAATCGACTGCTCATCATACTCCTCTACCACACATGAATGCATATCTGGGCTACTGTCATCAACTCCCCCTGATTGCTCATACTCATCAAGGGTGTTCTCATGCACACTAATGGATCCATTGTCAGTAGAAAAATTCCTCTCATCCTTTATTATCAAGAGAGTAGACTTGTGATCTACCTGATGCAATTCAGGCATTTCAGATTCATACCCCTCTTTGTGGTTTGGTCCAACCATGGAGCCTTCAATCCTTTCCTCAATCAACTGACTAAAGTTCTTTGCCATTTCTTGTTCTTCTTCAATTTTTGCAGTCACATTTGATTTCATGTCCATTTCACATGTGTGATCTGGTGTCCATGCTCCTTGGCATGTGAAGCAAATATGCTCTCTTCTCATTTGATTTCTGCTCTTTCTGTGGAACTCTTGAGCCAAATTTTTCTTTGTGTCTTCATCCTTCCCAAATCTGGAGCCTCCTAAAATTCTTCCCATAAAATTTCTCTTGGCTAGAGGGTCGGCGCTAAGGGTTGTGATTTGCCTCAACGACTCATCCAACTTTTGTTGGCTTGTGGCTAATATATTCCAAGTCCTTGATAGGTTATCCATGAGCAATCTGAGTTTAGTGAGAAGCTTCTTGATGGTATAGTGCTACAAGTGTGTTTTCTTTACTTGGGTTTAGACAAATATTTGTTAACAACATCAATGACTCATAAAATTGCTTTAGAGCAATTTCATATTATTTATGTTGAATCCACAAGCATACATTTCTTAAATATTAGTAAGAACAGTCATTAATTCTTCTCTCTTGATGAATACACAAACTCAGGGAATCACACAACATTGCACAGGATCACATAATAATCTATTGACTGAAATGAGCGAAGAATAAGGTCACTGAATAATGAAACTGAGACATTTAGGTACAACTCCAAATAATCTTCGAGCAGCTACAGGTGTGACCACTGACACATATATGTTATTTTATACTTTGCTCTAGCCACGTAATATACCAAGTATGCTCAACAAGCCCATACACCCCCAAATAATGACTGTATTGAGTTTGAATGATCTAGCTCACTAAGGAATTTCCACAAATAAGTTGCAAATAATATGTTGCAGGACTCCGTTTATATGCATGGCCATTGATTTGGAAATTCGTTCTTTTGAAGCAGACCCATCCACAAGTCTCAAACGCATAGTGATATATAAGGGCCCTCAACTATGAAATTTAAGGGAAGAGTTGGTCCTTCAAGTGCTGTAACTAGCCACTCGATGTAAACTCAGAGAGATGAATAATTTCACCCAACAAATTCTGAGTTTTATGTAATTTGTCTCTTATGGACCCCGTCAAATAATTGTGGTGACTATGACTGTAGAAGAACTTCTGGAACTGGTGCGTAGACTTGGCAGGGTGCAAGTTAGCTTTCCGACATACAGTGAGATGCCCAAATTTTGTTCTATGCCTAGAGATGGGTTCAGCCTCGCATGGATCAAGGAAAATCGGGCTCCTTATTGTTTATATCATTCAATATGGCATGCTAGGACTTCTGGATATGTGAGCTCAACCCCTTCTGACTTACAAACTCAACCTTTAGCAAGTGATTTGTCTGGCGGAAGAACCACGACCTGTGAGTTTCTAAGGAACTTGCCACAAGAGTAGTAGCACGCTACAACACCAGTGGTTGTGCCACGTTAATTAAGTCGTTGTTGCTCAGGATGTCTCGGCCTAACAAATCGTTCTTTAAGAATTGCTTGTGTTCATCTATCATGATAATGCAATTTTGAATTTTCGTAATATCCCGCACAACAAAATCCTTCCCGAACTAGCTACTTGTTGACTGGTGTACTTTTCCGAAGATTTCCCAGCAGTTTGACTTCCCAGTCTCTGCCAATAAAATCTTGTCCAATCTTACTCCAACAATAATGCTCGGCTTCCAAGGAACAAGCAACTACCACACTGATACAAGATTCGATCCTAGGGCAGGGACTGATATGAAAAGAAATATGCCAACTTACAACCCAGTGTAAGAGATTACACTTTAGGTCCCTAATCAACGCAGCCTTAATTCCAGAAATTCTGAGCATACTGAAATCTGGAATAGGCTAGAAATACAGGGTAGTAGCGGAATGTGGACTGTCCTCTGAGCATACCCATAATTTTCTTAATGTTCAATGCTGGAGATTGCAACACCTTTCTTCTTATGATACTAGCCATATTAGTTTTCCGCAGCTCAAGAATACGTGCCTCTGCATAGCAGTGAAAAGCTTCAGTGTTTGTGTTTAAAACGAGGTTCCTCAACTCGATCCCTTGGTGTAGCAAGTCAGCCCCCAAATTTGAGTAGAAGGAATATGACCCTCTTGCAGCCAAAATCTTGGCCTCCTAGATGGAAGCTCGATCAAGAAAAAAAACAGAAGCTTTGCCCCTTATTTCTGAATATAATGTGTCCCTTCTCCAGAGAAATCGCCCAAGAACTGAGTGGGATAAATTCACTCCTTATCTTTGGGAGTGATACATTAGATCTAGAATGGAAAATCGACCACTCTAACCTCCTCTGCAATTCATGCACTGGTGCAATATAAGTTGGCCTTTCCTTCATGTGTTGTCTTGTTCTGGTGTACAAATTACAAAGGTGTCCTCCAGTGTACTGATCAACCTCTAATATGAATTTTCGTAGTGTCTTTTCTAGACAGACTTATCACAACGACAACACTGAGTGAATAACCACTGTCACAGCCATATAAAAACTATAGTGCATGCTCCACCAAGAAATGTGTATTCTCAACTAGCAGCGTAAGTGACTCAACCTCATCCAGCAAGGAAATACGACATCTAGGGCCAAACGACCTTCAACAAGATTACGCGCACAGGTAACAAGAGTGATCACAAGCTATTTGCTGGTCAGCAGTGAGAAGTAAGAAATGCAACCCTCCCACAGTAGACAAATCCGCCTCTAAAAAACTCGCAACATTTTAAAGAAATGCGGTCAGATGAAAATTAAATCGGCCTCTTAAAATAATAATTCAACTTGATAAAATTTGCTGGCTCCTTCACTCTTTGATGACAATCACAATGATATAATCACAATGACTTCAAAAATATATTCGGCCTTCAAATAATACCGCATCCAACAACAAAGTTGGCCTTGGAATAATTTTTGCGGCCCCCACTTAAAATAATGTGCCACGATTTTATATCACTTGCTCCTTTTATTTCTTCTGTTTTTTCTTACATGTTGCTGCGTGGCTCACTTGTCAATTTGTTGAATTTTTATTGTGCCTGCAACAATTTGTCAAAATTTGTAGGACATTTACTAAGAAAAAATTGTCGAGCCTTTTTAGTAAATTCTTATTTCGCTCCAAGCAAGGGGGTTTTGGGTTCTCCAGCAAAATCCCTTGATAATAATCGTTGCAACTGAAAAACTCGCAGGTTGAGCCAAGACCGATGCTCTGATACCATTGTAATGTCCCAAATTAAGAAAATTTGGAACAGGGACTTCAAAGAAGATTACCATGCATTTACCATAAGATTGTCATATAAAACCCAAAGCATAAATCCATAAATTACACAAAATCTCATTAAAAGATCACCACATGAGGAACAATGAGACATGTAACAACAAAATCCAGCTTCATTATAGAAATATATGCTAATACAATAGCTGGGGAATGGCCCTCCAAGGTATGCAATAATACTGACGCTGGCCTACAAATTGCACATGAAATCAATCACTACACCTGTGGATTCTGAATGAATCCACCAATGGGAGATGGGTGCTTACCCAATCTCTTTATGTCACCCGAGGGTTTTTGCCTTGGGGCTACCAATGGAGTAGAGAACTACGTTCTCAACCTCCTAGACAAGAAACAGTATCAACTCCAAGATGTCCTCCAATGGCCTCCTCCTCCTCTTTTATAGATCTGATGGACCCCTCTAGAACCTTCTATTTTATTATTATTTTAATCATGGAGCACTTTTCCCTTAATTAAAATATTCTTTTTAATGCGGGAAAAGGGTAAATTGGCCACCATGTCTCCTCAGGTCACTAAAAATCACATCCAAAAGTCCCATCATGTAGATCTTCTCGTTCCAGGGCCAATGAGCTATTACATTGAGGTGTTCCATCAATTAATCTCCCTGGAATGCCACCTCGAGCATAATTAATTAAGTTATGCTCAATAATAATGCTGATTTTTGAAAGTTGTTGGAATGCAACGAAACGAAAGGCAATCTGTGTTGATGATGGACTATGCCAAGTGAATGCCATCAAATCCCATAAAAACTCCTCAAAACTCCATCAGAACCCTTGATGACATAAACCTGCTCCACTGACCTGGCCATCCCCTATCCTGGAAATCGACCCTAGTTGTACCATGAAGAAGGATAAAAATGGGGACATGACATCCTCATCTGGACCTTGGAACATCTGCCAAGTGTATGGTGCAAGTGTGGAGCCGACTCGGCATGGTGAACCAGGCACATCATCCTCATCCAAAAGGTGGAACACACATAATCATTGAATGGTGTTGGGGATCCATGAAGTACTCTCTACTATGGTGGAGACCCATGCCTCTCAACTCTCACCATACAAGTGCCAATGTGGCCCTCAGGAGGGCTTGGATCCCATATAGGGAGACCAAACCCCAAAATGGAGACCCACCTGCAATCTTGCATAAGATCCAATGCATCCCCTTGCCCTCCAATACAACAAATCATCAGAGTAATCAAGTAAAAGAGCTTACAAATTGTGGATTCAAGTGGGCAATTCATGGTGGCATGGCCTTCCATAGTGGGCTTTGGCATGTACAGGTGTCTCCAAGATCAACAAGGGGGTTAACCAAGGACCCTATTAGGTAGTTTCAGCGTTTAAAGAGGGTGACATGTCCATGGTACATCCATCAAAGGGTAGGTGGCATGTGATATAATGATGGGACGAAGTGGGGATTAGGGGAAGGCTCCAAGCCAAATGTCATGGCACAAAGGTAGCTATGGTGAGTGAAGTCCACACTTAGGTATATGAGTGTAGGAGGGAGAAAATCGTGTTACGTGAGTTACCCTGACCTTTGTTTTTCTACCCTTCTTCATATGCCTTTTGCCATTGATTGATTTTTCTTCATAACTTCTCGGGGCTTCAGGGGATGAGAGCATGATGTGTGGAATATAGCAGTAGATACCCCCTTTTAAGGTGGGGTAGCTCATTGCCCCACCAAGGGTTGGGACAATCATGGGTTCCTTAATGTGGAGGGGGCTCATCTAGAACCCATAGGAACCAGGGTGATGGCCATGAATGAGGGGTAGAGTTCATGTTTGGCTTTTGCCCACGTGCTAAATTTGTATGTCCTGACCATCTTTTGTATTTTGTGGTACATTTCCTCTTGTAAGTGGCCAAATTATGCTTTTTCTTTTTTTTAGTTGCATCAACCTCTGAGCATTGTTCCAGGCCTGACCGAAAGTGTGGACCAGGGGAGGGGGAGGCTAACACTGTGGACCCAGTGGACACATGTGGACCCAGTGATTAACGGGGTTAAAATGGGCGGAGGGAAATGATGTATATGGTGTCAAGAAGCAGGGCTATGCAACCAAAATCGAGATTTCCCATGTGGTGCCATCCCTAAAGCTAATGGCTAGTAAAGGAGATCCCATAGGACTAGGATAGAAGGCTAATTACTGAATCAGACAGAGGAGACAAGAGTACAAACCTAGTTCACTCTTTTCGATGAATCCCACCACCAATCCATGCCCAAAAGTGTCCATGATAAGTAAACAAAATTACTCTACTAAATCAATGAAAAGTCATACCTTTGGGGCCAGGAGGCCCACCTTCAAACATGCGATCATAAAAGATGGGTGAGGGACAACAAGGCTGGCTCGGGTGGTGGAGAAAATGACACATCGAGCTATCTAGTGGTTGCAAGGGGCTGCTGACTGCTTGTTGAGGACCATCTTGGAGAAGGAATTTCTCCTAGGGATATCACCCACAAAGTTGTGGGTAACAAGCCCAACTTCTATTTAAGTGGCTATCAAAGGTTTCCTTATACAAAGTGCTTCACCCAAGAGGTTAGTAGACTAGTGCCTAAAATGGGGTCTAGGATGAAAAGTGGAGTTAATTCTTTCTAATTATGCTAATTTAGAAATGATATCTATGCAGGAAAATAACGCAAACCAACGATGAATTTACTCTAAACTCAATATATTAAACTTGTAAACAGCTCAAAAGAGTAAGTAATTAATATTTTTACCAAATATAGAAGTTATCCTTGAAGTGGACTTCAGTAAGGGCTGCCTGTTATATTGTGCTTGCTATCCTATGAATGCAGCTCTGAAAATCACATAATAAATGTAGGAACAATAAAGTAAACCCCTTTTGGGGCCACCCAAAAGTGTATGCACACTATAGATTGATGATCTAGGGGTGGGGAAAGCTAGCACAACCATGATGTATCAATCTGACCCTTCCTAAGCTTCATATTTGCAACAAAATATTTTTTTGCAACAATATGGAAACTTGTTGCAGAGGTCTTGAAAGTTGGGATCAAATTCCCACTTGTTGAAAACCCAAAAATGTATTCCATCCAATAATTTAACCTTTTAATGGCTGGAATAAGCTCTAAATAGTTACAGTACAATGATATAAACTCAGAAAACAAATCTGGAAACTAATACAAAGGGTTGACTCATATACTTACTTGGAAATGGCCCTTGTACCTTGGAAATTGCCGGATTTGAAGTGTAAATTGCTATAAATTAACACACATCTGCAAAATAGGTTCGATATATCTTGTGAATTTTTTGTTTAAATCCCCCAAAGAAAGTATATATCTCCCTCGGATTGAATATAAAAATGTAGCTAAGAACTCTAAGGATTAACTAGCTGTCTTGAGATAAAAAACTTGGAAAATACAAGCTAGTAAATATTTTTGTTTTTTATTTAAAGCCCCCAAAAATGTATATCTTTCCCTTGGATTGAATATAAAATGTAGCTCAAAACTCCTTGGGTTAACTAGCTCTCTTGAGATAAGAAACTTGGAAAGTACAAGCTAGTAAGTATTTGTCTTTTATTTTTTATAAGACAGGAAAATAAAAGATTTTGAGATTTTAAAATCAGATGGTTGTTGAGATATGCTTACCTTGGCCAAATATTACCTTCCAATTGCCAAGTTGCGAATCACAACCACTCGTAAGTTAGTCTTGTTGTACTATTCCTAACAGAAATATTAAGTGAATAACAGAAACATGCACTATAACAACAGCTAGGAAATTCAACACATACACAGGAAATTAAAACACAAGAGAAAATGCACCATAACTCTGAGCCATTTTATTTATTTTGAGCAGAATGTAGTACAATGAGTATGGAAATAAGAACCTGGGCTTGCTACAACAATCTAGGCGAAACCTAGGTTGGAATTGTGATGCCCAAGTACTGAATGACCCCACAAAAAACCTCTGTGTTGACCCAGTAAATCACTGCCATTGCTACTATAGGTGAACTGAGATTTTGGCCCTCAAATCTACTCCAAAATTTCTTCAAAATAAAATGTAGGCTCTCCACACCAACTCCAACAAAACCCAAAAATATCCCATGGACCCAAGTGGTGGAAATGGTCCTGGGATAAACTGCACCCTCCTCCAACAATTTCTACTACTGACTGCTGAATGGAACTAGGAATTCTGCCCTCAGAATTGCTCAAAAAATTCTGCAAAATTAATGTTGGCCTCCCCTTACCAAACCCACAAAAACCCAGAAAGGGTTTGGACTGAATCCACCGACCCTTGGTGACCCCCAGCAAGTGTGAATTACCCAATTTGGCCAGAAAACGCCCCACAGAATGGAACTGTTGTAGGATGCCCAAAATATGTCACTGAAAGCCTCCCAAAGTCCTGCAAAGATCCCCTGCAGAAAATGCCTGATTTCTCCAACCCAAATTTCCTCGAAAAGAAGCCAACCCATGCTCCTGCGCAAACTTGAGCCAGTGAGCTCTGTGCACTATCCAGATGAGGGGAAAATTCCAAATTTTGACCTTAATCACTGCCCTGCAAAATGCTCCAAATCTCTGACCTTAACTATGAAGAATATCTCAGCAAAATCCTCGAGTCTACAACCAACTGCAATTGCTCCAAATGATGTGCCACGAATTCCTTCCATGCCTAGGAAATGTACATAGCTGGGAATACTCTTGCAATGAAGCTCAAGGAAAGCCCTGAATTGGCCTCCCAAATTACATTAATAGGGAGACACTTGAAGTTCTCCGAAATGAGGGTGGAATTCTACTTGGAATTCTTGGTGCTAAACAACACTTTTCTTCTTGTGCTAAACAACCCCAAGAGAAGATGAAAGGTGAAATGTAATTGTCAAAAGATGATTAGCAAATGAGTCCATCCTCCTCTTATAATTTTTCGCATGCTTCTTGATTCTTTTTTTAATTATTATTTTATTGGTGGGGGTCATTTTCTGTGAAAATCCTATCACTGCAACAAATTATTTACTTCACCTACTTATTTTCCAATAAGTTATTTATGAAATTCCTTCAATGAACATTAAAATAAATTTTGCTGCAGATATCACACCATAACACAAAAACAAACACATGCACAAGAATCAACATATCGACACAACTATTTTGGACAACAGTCCCCGAAACAACCCAATGTGGGAAAACCGGTGCAGCAAGGGAGGATTTTATTATTCAACAATTCTTCAGTACAACAGGGTGGCAAAGTGGCTTACCTAACAGAGAGAAAAATTCTCCAACACTTCTCCTAGTCTCAGCGTCAGCCTAGTTGACCTTTGCATAGCTCCCAGACGCTCTGCGTTAGCACTGGCCTTTCTGCATCACCCACGCAAGTCCTCCAATGACTGCACAGTCTGCCGCTGCCTCTGCGTCTGCCTCTCCAACCTCTACGCTGCTCTTTTGGTGCTGCTCTCGACTCTCTGTTCCATACTTGCTGCCTCCCGCTGCTCTCCAGACCACTAGTTCGAATTTCTCAGCTAACCCAACTCCAGAAATCGAACTGACTGGTCTCCCTCAGTGTGTTCTTCAACTGACCGTCAAGCCTCTTCTTATACTTTTCTCGTTGGTCCATTAGCGACTGAGATTAAATCTCTAATCAACGACTAAGATTACATTTGGCTTGATCCATGACTTTTGGACCCTTCTAACCCAGTTTTATATTAATACCCATTAATATTTTATTTTTCCTAAGTTTAGACTTAAGAACTCCATTAAAAATATTAATTATTTTAATATCTCCCAAACCAGTTAGAATCTACCCAAACCATTTTTAGGTCTTGGAGATCTCATGTGCTTTAGCCTCTCCACCAATTTTCATGGCTAGAGCACATTTGATGCTACCCCAAATCAACATTTTCCACTAAGTGACTTTTGCCTCCATTTTAATAAAGTAATAATTTGCCACCAATCTCCAATAAAATAATACTTGCCACCTTTCTCCAAAATAATATTTGCCCCTGTACTTAATATCACCAAAAATAGACAATATTCTCATGCTCACAAAATTGGGGATATTGTAGTCCTCAAGCAATGCCAGAACAAGCATTCCCTCTGATTGCTAATCACCACTATCATCACCAGTAATACCAGGATCCCAAATGTGCCACTGATTCAAACCCAATCTCTGCACTATCTAATCATGAATGAATCTCTCAATACCAGGATCCCACGACATCCTGATCAATGTGAAGCACCCCTTGCTTCACTCACCGTCCAACCAGGTATAAGATCCAGAAGCCCTCTGCATACTATCAATAAGTAGAGCTTCATGATAATGTTGGACTTTGTCCAACTCTCCATGAAGCTACCCTACCAAGTAGTCCACCTCATGCACACCAAGAATACACTCCTGTAGATACAACCCAATCCCTGTGGGGACGAAGTCTCTCCCACATGAGCTCCTCTTGATATCCTCCTGCTGACCAACTTGCCATGCTGATGAATTCCCCCACGCCATTAGTGAGTCAATGAAGCCTGATGGAAAATCTGAGAGATCTCCCCCTATAGCAGCCAACTCATCCCTAAAGGTCATTGAGCTATCTAGTACTGCGATGCTCGGGTCCCATGCTCGTCTCAGGAAAGCACCACCGTGCTGTCGCTATGCCACTCTGACTCGAATAGGCTGTCCACCGTGTTCACACTGCAGCCTCCTCCCCTGAAAGCTGGCGGTGAAATATCAATGAAGTCCAAACTCATCTTGGCTAGGTGTCTCTATGATGTCAATATCTACTCACTCATCACTAGTCTCCATATGGAGTTGTAATTGAAGAAGTGTGCCTTGCCAAACAATGGAGGCCTCAGTGATCCCCCATGTGTCAACCCCAAAGTGAGCTAGATCACCCTCTGCTATGGTCCTGCTCCTCACGAGATGGAGTGGCCTGTCAACCAACTGAATCCCTGCATCCCCTAGCCAGACCTGCTGTGGCATAGCTCTAACAAATGTGAGAATCCGTTTGTGCCTAGTCCGTAGTCCCTGCATGCAACCAACATATAGGCCCCATATATCATGAACTAATCTAATGCATACTAAACTGCTCTGTTCCTGCCATCGCGTAGTACTCATGATTGCTAGAAGCCACATGTGCCAAATAACTACCCCCTAAAGGCAACCAATAGATGGGTACCTAATACTCGCAATCGACTCAGTGTATGGGGACCCGTCCCGCTCCTGCTAACCATCACCATTGAGTCTGCCATTTGCCCTCTTGATAATGTGCCAATACAATGTCTGGAGGTCGAACACATATTGGAAAGTTGCCTCAGTCGTACACAGTATCCTCTGCTCATGCATGGTCTTGACATGCCATGTGGAAAGAATGACACATGTCTCTCTCGTGACCAACTCCCGAGGCGTAGGCTCACTAATGAATGATATGCCACCCTTGCAGGTGATCACCTCATCCCCCAACCTGTGGCTGTCAAATCATCCATCGACTCAATGCCATCGCTGAGATCTCTCCCCTAGTGCGTTGAGGGTCATCCCAATATCTTGGGTGAGCTCCCTGTCCCCCATTGCTCGAGCCCAGAGTGTCAAAGGACAACAACCAAATCGTTTGTGCCTATAAGAGATGTATAAGATGGACAGGCGTGAGACCCCATGGATACCATCGAGTATCACTCATCTGTGTCCTTATCGATCGTGGGTGAACTACACCTAAAGGTATGCTCGATATCTCTGTCCATAAGTCTCCCTGGAGGCAACCCTCCAAGACCTCGCTGTGCAACACCATATGCCCCTGCCTCCCACTGAGTATCCTTGTACTCCTCGACCTGGCACTGTACCTTGTGGCCTATCCCTGTACACCACTAGATACCTCGTGTTATTGCTGTACCATCCTGCACTGTCTCGTATCTTGCCTGTGTCACTGTATTTGGCATTCCCACGTGTACTAAATGCGATGTGAGTCGCTCAATGCAAACCAACATGTTACATCCAACAACCACGCATCTCCATGCTCCTCTGCAGGCGACTGCTCATCACTGCATACCTCTATACAACACTGGATGGTGGGGTCTAAAAAAGGGTTTGTATACATCAAGTCGCATCTCTTTGCATAACACTGGACTCTTTGGTATATCTCTGTGCACCCCTGGGTACCACTGCCTATTGTCATACAACCCTGTATCATATGCCATCCTGCACGTGCCAACGCATCCACTTCTCTGCTAGTAAGCCCTCCACGATGTGAGCTATATCTCCTCATCTCCCCAGATAGACCTGAGTGGCCTAACTCCTCACATGCTAACATGCATCACACTACTAGTCCTATCCTCAGTAGCTCCTTCCAGAGTAGGCTAATCATCCTACAATCGCATGTATGCCCAACATGCCATGACAACTCATGAACTCTGCCTGCTCCCCTGTGCATCCATCCTGTCCCTAGTACTTTCAGGAAATCTAAAGGGGATATGAAACGATGTGTGCACCCAACCACTGAGTCCATCATGCAGCTACTACCATCACCTACTGACTCCACGATGTGATGGAGAATCCCACCTGGATCCTAACAATAGTCTGGCCCTCAAGCCCCTCTGGTAATCCATAGCTTCTACTGATCTGTGGCCATGGATGCATCTAACCTCCTAGCCAGCTCCGCGAGATACCAACTCAATATCTCTCACCATCCAACCTCGAGAGAGGGATTGAATGCATGAACAACCATACACGAAACAAGTCCTCCATCTTGCAAATGCTGCATCTTGTGCAACTCATGTCGCCTCATCTCACTAGTCTAGCCAAACCATGTAATCTGCTTAGGTAACACAGAGTCTCTCTCACCAACACGAGGAGGTGTCCTAATAATGCTGCAAGTCCCATTGATGTATGCCTGAAGGGGACTGCCGTCTGAAAGCATGACAACTCTGCTGGTTGTTGATGCACCTAACTGCTCCTCATCAATGGCTGACTCCAAGGATGGCTGCTCATCCTCCTCCACCATGGGCTCAACATGAGCCACTGACTGCCCCTCCACAAATAGCTTATCATGCATAATATCCTCAACAATCAGCCATAGGTAACTATCGTCTAGAAACTCTATCACAGATCTGGATGCTCCTGTACTTATCAACTCCTCATCAAAGGTGGATATATCTCCACGCACCTCATCAAAGGTGGATAATGCTGCAAGCCCCATCGATGTATGCTTGAAAGCACGACAGCTCTGCTGGCTGTCGATGCACCTAACTGCTCCTCATCGATGGCTGACTCCAAGGATGGTTGCTCATCCTCCTCCACCATGGGCTCAACATGAGCCACTAACTGCCCCTACATAGATAGCTCATCAAGCATAACATCCTCAACATTCAGCGACAGGTAGCTACCGTCTAGAAACTCTATCACAAATCTGGATGCCTCTATACCTATTAGCTCCTCATCAAAGGTGTATATGTCTCCAGACACCTCACCAACCTGATGTGCACTATTATCACCTGAAAACTCAAACAAAACCCCAAACACCTCATCATTGGATACCTCAACAACGAATGGCACCTCCTCAATGGTGGACACCTCTGTGTCTCTTGGCACTTCGTCAATGGATGGGCCTATGGGTGTGTGCTCTACTCTCCCCCCCCAAGGTATCAGCTGAAGCTATCAAAGGAATCTCCAACAAGGGTGACTCCTGCATCACATTGGACACATTGACATGCTCCTCACACTCTGGTGTGCCCACAACCTCATGCTCAACCTCCTGATATCTAAAGCTAGGTATCCACCAACAAAAGTGCCCCCTAGTCTCACCCTCTAACTATCCAGGTCCCATCTGCTCCTTTTGATGCGATCTAGTGCCCTCATGTTGTCAATTTTCCCCACATGGTGTAAATGGCCGCATGCCCATGGCTTGTGCACCTCTAATGTCACTACTATAAGGATGACGATGGATCTGGTCTGTCACTTCCCTCAATTGGGCCAACCTCTCATCGTTCTAGCAGATTCAGCCCCAAAATTCTTGCATACTGAGTCTTCCTTGAGCCATGGGTTTGTATATGGTTTCACCCATCCTTATGCATACATGCCCAACACCTTTATGATCTAGTTGGATACCACATAGCTAGCCAAAATCATGGCTTTGATACCACTATACTATTCCTAACGAAAATATTAAGTGAATAACATAAACATGCACTATAACAACAACTAGGAAATTCAACACATACACAGGAAATTAAAACACAAGACGAAATGCACCAAAACTCTCAGCCATTTTATTTATTTTGAGCAGAATGGAGTACAATGAGTATGGAAATAAGAACTTGGGCTTGCTACAACAAGATAGGTGAAACATAGGTTGGAATTATGATGCCCAAGTACTAGAATGACTCCACCAAAATCCTCTATGCTGACCCAGTAAATTATTCCCATTGCTATTGTAAGTGAACTGAAATTTTGGCCCTCAAATCTACTCCAAAATTTTTGCAAAATTAAATGTAGGCTCTCCACACCAACTCCAACAAAACCCAAAAATATCTCATGGATCCAAGTGGTGGAAATGGTCCTGGGATAAACTGCGTGCTTCTCCAACAATTTCTATTGCTAACTACTAAATAGAACTAGGAACTATGCCCTTAGAAGCACTCAAAAAATTATGTAAAACTAATCATAGTCTCCTCTCACCAAACCCACAAAAACCCAAAAAGGGTTTGGGATGAATCCACCGACCCCCAATGACCTCCAACAAGTGTGAATTACCCAATTTGGCCAGAAAACACCCACTGAATGGAACTGTTGTAGGATGCCCAAAATATGTCGCTAAAGGCCTCCCAAAGTCTTGCAAATATCCCCTCCAGAAATGCCTGATTTCTCCAACCCAAATTTCCTCGAAAAGAAGCCACTTGCTCTTACGCAGACTTGAGCCAGTGAGCTCTGTGCACTATCAAAATGAGGGAAAATTTGTCCCAAATTCTGACCTCACTTGCTGCTCTACAAAATATTCTAGATCTCTAGCCTTAACTATGAAGAATATCTCAGTAAAATATTGGAGCCTCCAACCAACTGCAACTTCTCTAAATTATGTGCCACGAATTCCTTCCGTTCATGGGAAATGCTCATAGATGGGAAAACTCCTGCAATGAAGCTCAAAGCAAGCCTTGAATTGGACTCCCAAATTACCTCACTAGGGAGACACTTGAAGTTCTTCGAAATGAGAGTGGAATTCTGCTTGGAATTCCTGGTGCTAAACAACACTTTTCTTCTTGTGCTAAACAACCCCAAGAGAAGATGAAAGGTGAAATGTAATATTCAAAAGATGATTAGTAAATGAGTCCATCCTCCTTTTATAATTTCTCCCCATGATTCTAGACTCATTTTTTAAATGTTATTTTATTGGTGGGGGCCATTTTCCACTAAGTGACTTTTGCCTCCATTTTAATAAAATAATAATTTGCTGCCAATCTCCAATAAAATAATACTTTCCACCTTTCTCCAAAATAATATTTGACCGTTTTCTTAATATCACCAAAATTAGGCAAAATTCCCATGCTCACAAAATTGGTGATATTACATTTTTACTTTGGACTAGAGATGGGCTTGGAGTCAAGAAGATTAATTGTCCCCAACTTTCTCTATGATAGCTCTACGCGTTTTCAGATCCAACTAGGAGCAACTTCAAGTGAAGTGCCGCCAATCTTTGGGTCAACTATGGGGTTGGTTGAAGATCTTCAACTAATTGAAGATATCCTCAATAAGGATTTGTCCAACCATTGAGAATGATACTTTCAACCTTCAACAAGACTACGTCAAAGACTAGCACCTTGGTTGTCACCACCATGTAAATATGTAGCCCCTCAATCAATATGTAGCACCTCTGAGCAGGAGCGTATCGAGAGCGACCTTGGAGCGCGCTCCCGAAATTTGCTCCCATCGTACTCCGACAAAAAAAAATCGCTCCCTGGTTTTTATCACAATTTTTTTGTCATAAGGATGTTCCAATGCAGTTTTTTTCAAATAAACAAGATTTTTTGAGTAGGGCAGCCTAATATTCAAGCTTATGGCCCTCGTATTGATATGCAATCCATGGTAATGTTGTGGCATTCTCCTTTATCTTTGATTTTCATCCTTTTACTTAAATTTTTAACATTACCATGAAATGGCTTAAGAATGTTTTAGAGTGGTTCCAACCTCATTGGATTTCATATGGAGAAAGTAGAATTTTAGGTCTCACTCATAATCCAGCAAACTTATCAGTTTTTCAGGATTTCAGGATTGGAATGTTTCCATTGGATTTTGTCATGTACTAGGGTATGGGACTCATATTTAATGAAGAGCACCAAGCCCTCTATGTACCTTCATGTTAGTGAGATTAGTTGTCAAACTCCTCTATCATGACCCTACTAAAAATGTATCGATCACTCAAACAAAATCTTGACTTAACATGCTACATTTTTTCTATCATATGTTAATTGCTTAGAGGGTGATAATATTGACAAAGATCACAAGATAGACAATGATTTTGATGATATGTAGCTATTTTTTATAGCATGATTTTTTTGGATGCCAGGGGCCATCTAGAGCCTATTTGTTGAAGTATTTTTAGCTCAAAGATGGATTACAGTCGAAGTTGTTTCGGTTATGTGCACCCTTACATGCTATATAAATGAGAACTTGTAACTTGTGGATGTGGTTGATGAAGATTATAACTTCTAGATGATTGATGTTATATGGTGTAATCCATGTTTGTATGCTTTTTATATCTAATTCATCATTCTACATGCTTTTGTTGACATCTAAGTTGCACGAAACGGGGAAATAGGTACGAGTTTCTGAAACGGGAAGCGATACGAAACGCAACCTCCCCAAAATTTGGAAACGGGGAAATGCGAATATATATATATATATATGTGTGTGTGCAATCATAAAGCATAAATGATACATTATAATTTATTACACTTAAACATTAAGATTTAATTTACATCACATTTACTCATGAATGATCACATAATGAAAATAAAAATATCGGAATATCCAAAAGCAACCTTTATTATATATCCAAATCTCAAAATCAGCGTTTATTTATATTAATATATGAGGCTGCAAGTACAATAAAGACTATAAGGCTGCAAGAGAGAGATCCAAATCAGGATTTTCTGCATCTACATCCCATTTTTTAGAAGGACCATTGTTGTATTGGGAGTCTCCTCCTACATAGTCGAACAACCTTAGTGCTCTTTTAAATACAAGTTTCATACCCTAGTACCCTACATGATCTTGATTATTGGGAGTTTCCCCTACATAGAGGGCTTGGTTCTCTTGATTAAATACAAGTTCCATACCCTAGTACATGATAAAATCCAATGGAAACATTGCAATCCCTCCAATCCTGAAATCCTGAAAAACAAATAAGTCTGCTGGATTTTGAGTGAGATCTAAAATTCTACTTTCTCCATATGAAATCTAATAAGGGTGAAACCACTCTCAAACATCTTCAGTCATTTCACGGTAATGTTAAAAATTTAAGTAAAAGGATGAAAATGAAAAATAAAGGAGAATATCACTTTTACTTTAAGAATTTAACATTACCATGAACTGCATATTCCCCAAACTTCCTGATGAACTGCATATCAATACTAGGGCAAAAATTCACTTTTATAACTTTAGACACGCATCTAGAAGCAACAAGAAGTCACTAACATACCCTAAAAGTAAATTAAAAAATAAAAAATAAAAAAAACACAAGTTAATGAGGAAACGTGGGTTGTACGGCCCTGAAACACGTTTCCGGCTGTACTGGCCACGTTTCCGCTTCGGGAAACGTGGCAGTATGGCCGGAAACGCGTTTCAGAGCCGTACCAAATGCGTTTCCATGTTTCGTACCCGTTTCCATACGGAAACGGACCTCTATACCACGTTTCCTACAACATAGCACTATAGTATTCCTAATGGAAATTTTGCAATGATCGCAAAGACATGCAAAGATAGCAACACGAAAATTTTCAGAAATGCATACACAAACCAGAAATTTCTCCAAATCCACACACTTGCCAAGATTTTATTAATAATAGTTGTTGTGGTACAAATGAATTGGAGAAAATGCACTTGGTCTTGCACAAGGCAAGCTACAAGCACTAGGTGATGAGTACAAGAAAGCCCAATAGTTACAATAGCAAGCTCCTCCATAAAACTGGTCGCTGCCCCAAAACTGCACAGCTGGTTGACTTCGCCAGCTAATTTTCCCATTCTAGAGTGCCTAGAAAATTCTAGGAAATTGGGAATGTGATCCTTGCCCAAAACCCAGAAAAACCCAGAAAGGGTTTCTCTTGGTTCCAACCTTCAAAATTTGATCCTTCATAGCTTGGCCCTCTTCCAATTTCGAATTCTGTTACTGTGACTGATCCTGTCAATCTCTACTCTCCCAACTCCAACAATCCTCCTCAAATGGCCCTCCAAATGATGTACCATCACCCCAACTCCAAACTCCCCCAGATGATGCTGCCCCAAGAGAGCCTCACTCCAATGACTACACAGTCATGGAGGAGATGACGCAATCTTGTGTACGAGGAAGTGAAAATTGCGTGTAGGTTGGTCCTCTTGGCTGTTGCTGCCTTCCACACTCTTGAAAATGATGAAAGAACACTAGTGTAGCTTCTCCGTTCAATTCCCCAACAACACTGCTCCACAAAAAACAAGTGACTTCTTCCTTTGCGCAGTGGTGGCTCCTAGACTGTGTGCTCTACCTACAGAAATACGTGGGACCTGTAGCTAATGCTTCTTCCAGACTCAGTGATGAAGGAAAGCCTTCCTTGGGTGGCACTCGAAGTCTACCGAAGAAAGGTTGAGCTTCTCTCCTTGGGAAGCTCTTGTGCTAAACATCACAATATTGGCTAAGTTGAACAACCATGGCAAATTCGATTTTCAAATAGACAAAAGACCCCTATTGCTCCCTCATTCCTTCCTTTTAAAATTGTTGGCCATGCATTCCTTATGGGTCCCTCCACCACTTCGACTTGCCTCAAGGAATTCTAATTCCTTCTTCCCCAAGTGCGTACTTCATGTGGGCCCCATATGCCACTAGCATACAAATAAAGTATTTCTCCTATTCTATGAAAACAGATTCATCCCCTTGGCCCATCATGTCTTGAATTGGGCGAATCAGACATGATTTGGTCGGATTCGTGTCCTTCGGATCGTGTCTGGATCATGTCTCGATTTTGGGACACGAATCCTGAAAATCAGACCTCCACGCGATGTTAAAAGGCCGATTTGGCCATTCTAATTTCACATTCACCTTTCTTGTTGGCTGTGGGTTTGTTGTCGGCGTGTGAGAGCAAAGAGTAAAGGGTGTGGGAGCATTTTCAAAGAGATTCAAGCAACAGGTAAGTGCATTTTCTCTCTATTTTTGTTTGCATTTTTATTACAACTGTTTTCATGTGCATTTCTTTTACAAATTTGTGCATTTTTTGTTCATTTTTTTACAACATTCATGGCTCAATCAAGGGCAACAGGGAAGGGGAAAAGGATGGGGAAGAATGTCACCATTGGAGATGCCCCTCCTATCCCAATTTCATCAGGAACTGCTGCAAGTGTTCTCTCTATTGCAAGTGAGGCTGTAACAACGACTTCAAATGTTGAGGGAAGACATCCTCCTCAAGATAACAAATATCCTTCGTGGAAATATCTCATAAGAGAGCAAGTGCCAAGCAGCAAGGTGAAGGGATGAGGCAATGTGAGTTAGACATCCAACTAATGCAACACTAATTTCACGAGCACATATTACTGTGTGAAAGCTCATTTGTTGGCTTTACCAAGTTGTGGAATTGTAACTTGTACAAAGGTGCCTTTACCGGAGAGGAAAGAATTGGAAGGAGAGGCCAATGTTGGTATGGCAAATGTGGTTGTAAAATCTAAAAAGAAACAAGAATGATGACCACCGTGTTCCAAAAATTGCTGTCTTGTTCCTGCCGATCGACCGTACCTGTCTCTGCCTAGTCCCTTCATTTGTGTCCTTGTCGTTGCTGGTCTCTCCCTTCCCAACCAACGTGTCCACCTTGTCCGTCGGTCAACGATTACACTCCATATATCCCTATTTAAACTATATAAGATATGACTTACCTTTAATTTATTTAACCTAGTTATATATATATATTATAATTGTTATAACATTTAATTAAAAATTATATTAATTAATTAGCTATTAAATTATAGTTATTATATAATTAAAAAGGGTTTTTTTCTAAAAAAATAAAATAAAAATAAATTAAGGTCAAGTTAAGAAAAAGGGTTAAGCTGGATAAATATACACCACCACATACTTGAGCAATGACTTTGTCAATGTCGATGGTTGATTTTAATGAAAGATTGATAGATCTTGAGACTAAGGTGACCGAACATGGCGAAAAAATTGAGGCACTCCAGGATATAACAAAGAGAATAGAGAGTCAACTCAAGCAGAACCATACCAAATTTAAAAAGGATCATGCAATCCTTTCAGATAAGGTGGATCTAAATCATAATCAAGCAATGGTGATGTTGATCAGTTGACCTGTATTTGTGACAAATTTACACCTGATCAAATACCCTAGAATAATGAAGCTACTCAACATCTCAATTCTCCGGATACATCAAATTCGTGAGATTCACATGAGAACCCTGAGTCTCCAAAAGCATCATCCATCCCCCATATGCAGCTCTGGAATCAATATTCGAATATGCAGAGCAAATCGATACCCCTTCTTCACTCCATCAGTTGCTACATATCAACGAAGAGCAAAACTTGAGCTCTCCAAATTTGACGGTAACGAGAAGTGCAGTGTTGCATGGTTCAATAAAGCAGAGGAATATTTCGAGATTTACGGTTTTGACAATGACGATGAAAAGATCAGGCATGCGTCCATGCAAATGGAAGACAAAATTATATTGCCAAAAACACCTGTTGTTACATATGCTTTGAAGACAAAGCATCTTTTCAAGAGGGAAGAAATGTTATGTAATAAGTTAATTAGTATAATTTAACGAAAGGGTGTGATCATAAGATCATGCCCTTTCTTGAAAAGGTACCCATGGCGATATATATGCAGAGGTGAAATTTGGATCTGGTCAATGACATCATCAAATGTTGTAAACATAGCTTGTTTTGGATCATCTTTAGGGCATCTTTAGGAAGATTGTTGGATTCAAACAACAATATCAAGAACGAAGATGTCAGGTACTCTGAAGTCATAATTGATTTTGTTGGAGGGATCTTGATGCTTTGACAAAATGCAGGTAATAATATGTTGCTACTGAGTTGTTGAGGCTAGGGTATGGCATTATTAATGTACTTTGTATATGTTGATGAGCTGATTAAAAGATAGGGCTTACATGTTGAGCAGAAGCAGTTACATCGTTTGAGCAGTTTAAGTATTGTTGATATGTTAGGGCTTGTAAGCCAAAATTATTTGTACAAATGTTGCTGACATATGTAGGGAAAATCTAGTGATCTAAGTTCATTGCCTTATTGCATTTTGGTATAGTAACTTTGTGCTAGGGTTTTCCATGAGAGATACATAAGCTATAGTAGAACTGGTTGTTGAGCAAAGAGCGTGAATTACTATTGGATTGTTCAATTAGAGTTTCGATAGGGAAATGTTGTGGCATTTACACAATATTATGCTTTGGTCACAACTGTGATGTATTTGGCGAACTTTTTGTTGAGCTAGGGTTTGGCAGTAAGCATGTGTTACTGAGTTTTTGGGTGACCAGAGAAAGTATATATTGTTGTTACTGCTAATGGATGCATAATGCTGCCAGTGCTCATCATTTTGATATATTGTTGAGCGGAGTTGGCTAGCATCTGCATGTATAAGGTCTATGGACAAAGTTTGTGATGTATGCATATTGCTACTAGGGTTTAACAACTTGATGTGCTGAGCAGACTTGGTTATTGAGTAGTGGCTACGAAGTGCAATGCAATGGCCGATTTGAGCAGCTAGGGTTTGAGATTACAAGGGAACCATACAGTGTTAGATTGATAGTGCAACAGTATTATTGACAGATGTGGTTGGAGCAATGCGTACAATATAATCTATCTTATTCCTTTATCTTCTATCTTAAGGGCGACAGGGTGGTGCAAGGCAGAGATTGGAGTCTCCTTCAGGTTGGTGCCATAAAACACTTTAGGGTGGCAGGGTGGTGCTGGGGTAGGTTGGAGCCTGTGCAAGGCGTTGGGGCGTCCTTCTAGTAGGAGCTGGTAAATCAGGGCGTTGGAGCATCCTTCCAGTTAGATTAGTAAATTAAGGTGTTGGAGTGTCCTTTCAATTGGAATTGATAAATCAGGGGGTTGGAGCCTCCTTCCAGTTGTAGCTGGAGAATCTTGGAAGTTGGAGCTTTCTATTGATGTAATCTTTAAAGACCTATATTAAAAAGCGTTTGGTGGTTTTTCTCTCGGAAAGGTTTCCACCCAAAAATCTCGTGTATAGTCTTGGATATTGTGCATTGTTGAATGGTGTTGCTAATTTATCGTTTGATCTAATGCTAACGATAATTAATGCTCTGTGAAGTTAAAATTAACTAATTGAAGTGAAACGCTGATTCACCCCTCTCAGTATTTCCAGCATATTTTACCTCTATGAGGAGTGCTCTCAAGATTGTTTGGAAGTGCACCCGTAAGTGCTTAGGAATAAGCTTCTAGTCAGGAGTGCTTAGGAGTGCATTTTCCCAAGTCAGGAGCAGTAAGGATTGCATCTACCCGGGTTGGAAGTAGCAGAGGGAGGACTTCTCCCATTCAACACTGTAGCACTGAAGCCTAGATTATTGTCATATGGACTGTATGGTTCTTTTTACTGTAAGTGTTCTTAAATACTTCAAGAATTTCCTCAAAAGTCAATGTTTGGCGACCTAGAAAGGAACTCCAAAATAGTTACTATAAAAATTCGTGAAGGTTTCTGTTATCTTCGTTAATTGGTGGTGCTGTGATAGTGATACTGAGTTTGGAGGCAACTCTAGCTCAATGGTCTGTGTATATTAAGCTAAACAACTGTCTTGTCTATTGTTGACTGTGTTGCTAAACTGCTATCCGTCAATATGCAAACATTTTGAGGGAAAAAGTTTTGGATTTTAATTTTTAACTGTATTCTCTTGGTTTCTTGACATTTTATGGCATTTGCCTTGGGGATTTATCAAGATAGTTGTAGGATACATTGGCAGTCTGAAGGAAGCAAGAATTGACCACCAGGTAGAATAAAAGATTTGTTTAGTGATCCTCAGGTCCTCTTTCGGTGGTTTGTGCTTGAAGCCTTTTATTGTGCGTAATGTCATTCTTTTCACACTTCACTCCTCAGGTAGGGCATAAATGGTCTAATGGGTTGCCATCAAACACCTTGTTTATCGCAAATTTCTGTTGTGGCTATCATCAAATATGAAGTTTTTCAATGTGGAGTAGAAGGGTTACCCTCCACATGAGAAATTAGGAGTTTGCTAACCATTATTTTCCATATTGGTAAAGCATTATCTATAGGATTGCATTGTTGAAACTTTACATATTATATTAAATATTATCAATATAACTTGAATGCATGAGTTGAAATGTAATGATAATAGCAGTGGACTTTTTTTTATTGGGTAGTTGCTTGTCAAACCTGGAATTATTCTGGGATCCATACTTCTTTTTTACCTTCATCATACATATACATATAATTACCAATCACACATTTTCAATACTTGTGCATATGTTCCCGATTTAACAATTCTCCGAGCTTTGAGTAATTTCATTACTTTTTTTAAATACTAGCAAAGGGCAGAGTATATATGACTGTGGCTTGCCTTTAAGTTACTAGAATTGCAATTTGCATAGTTGATCCTGTACTGAATCCAGGAAGGAATTCTTGCGAGAATTCCTATGACTCTGGCATCAAGGAATGATTTTGCAGTATTTTTTTCTCGTATGATGGTAAATAGCCTTAGGCGTTTGTTTGCAGGTAACATGGCTGCTTCAACATACCCACCTCCACCTCCATTTTACAGGCTTTACAAAGATTACCTAGATAATCCAGATTCAGCACCAGCACCACCTCCACCGATTGAGGGGCCTTACATGTTGTATGGTGCTAGTTACACTGTAAGTTTAAGTTGCTAATGTTGGCAGAAGTCTTTCTTCTCCTTTGGCAGTTTGATTTCTTTTGTATATTTAAATTTATCATGGAATTAGACTGTGTCAAAATCTAACTCACTTTGTTTTATTCCTTCGATTATATTTTGATAAATAGATAGTCTATCTTTACTAGCTTGTTGAATGGGAAGTGAACGGAGAGGCTATTACATTAAATTAGGATTTTAGGGCATCTATTACTTTTTCTGATGAATTATACATTTGCCAGACTGATGATATGCTCCCAAGCTTAGAGGAGCAAGGTGTACGCCAACTATATCCCAGGGGTTCCAATGTTGGTATGCTTTTTCGGTTGCTCCTAATTTTTGAGTATGGTTTTTTATTTGTGCATATTATTTATGTTTCTTCTAAACTTTTAACTAAAAGAAAATGCCTAGTAATATTCTCCTTTTTATTTGTATTGTTTAGGCATGCTCATGAAAATGTGCTTCAGATAGACTTCCTTTACACCTACATCTATCTAAAGAACATGCTGTTATGCAAACAAACTCAATCTCACAATGATATGCATACACCATTACACTCGTGCAAGGTTATAAATTAGTTAAGGCACATTCAAAAATGTGCTCCGAGATTGGGATTTTTTTTATTGTGACTATATTTTACTCTTGATATTCTGGGCACATTTGAGAAGATCTGTTTTCTTAACTAGAATTTAGTGCTGGGAGAAGCCCTTGGGGCTTTGATGAGGTACAATCACCCTCTATGATAATAATTATTTTACAATTATTTATTTTCTATTTTGTAATGATGAGGATGGCAATAGCTCTTATCTATATGGGTGTGGTTCCTGGTAATAATTCAATTGAATGTTTCAATCCTTGAGATGGTGGAAGTCCATTCAGAGGATCTTGAAATACCTTATGCTGTTTATTTATAGTATATTTTATATGGAAAGTTATAATAGGGCTTTTGGGGTTGTTATGGCACAACTATTTAGCACTAACTATTGTGGCATTTCGGATCAATTTTTGACATCTGGCATGATTCTAGGATTTAGGAAGAAGGTGACTTGATGCCTTGTAGTTTGTATATTTCCTTTTTCTGGATGCCCATCAAGAGTTCTTGATAGTTATTGTTGATGATGCCTAAATTTCTTAATCCTTGTGCTTCCAATACTACATCTACTCCTATGAGCCATAGCAAATGTGTATGTTTCAAACCTGTAGTCTTCTATATTAAGTTGGGATTTATAATAGCCTCCACAAATTGTTGTGTCTCTGACAGCCATGGTAACATTGAACGTATTTATAGGCAGTAGTTGATTGAGGTGTGCTACTGATTGTTTGCTCATAAATTTTGTGAGGTACCTGCATCTGTCAATACCTTCAGACTTTCAACATTGATGGATCCTTTTACTTGTAATGTTTGTGCCTATGGTGTTACAAGTATGGCTGTGGCAGCTATAATGACACCTTGACTTTTGTAGTGTTTGGTTCTATTGAAGTAGGTTCTTTGGGGTTGCACTCTTGATGTGCATCCTACTTCCTCAACTTTTGTATGTATATTGTCGACCTGTTTAAACTTTAAGCATTTAATCTGTTATCATACATTTTGTCTCAGCCTCACAATGATTGGCCTTTTCTAAATTTTCCACTACAATTTCTACTTGATCCATTGGCCTTATGTAATGTCCCCTTTCGAGGAGGTCCAGTTAATTATTCATTATCACTTGGGAAATAAATCAAAATTATAAGGTTAAAAAAAATTAGATCAATTATAAAAAACATGTGATGGTATTCGATAATGCATGGTATTCTGGCAGCCCCTAACTTTAGAAGGAGATGAGAGCTCACTCCTTAGGCATGCATTTGGATTACTGTATGTTATTGAGCTCTTGGAGCTTGTTTGGGTGTGGGCCCGTATGAAAGAGGGTTAGTTTTGGTGGTAAGTGATCCACCCTAGCTGATCCAGTGAAGAGGCTTTGGTATTGAGACCATATACCCTTGCCACTTGAAAAAGTAGGGATCAAATCAGATCCACTCAGTAGGGTTTAATGTGGAGATCACGAGGAAAGGTAAATCAGATCTCTCACAGGTGCATAACACTTTGGAGAAGTAGGATTTAGGAGGCCAAATTCCTTGTTTGCTTCATTCATCTTGGAGGCCACAACATCAACTTATTAATAACTATCCAGCGAAGCATGCCATGTAGTAGGGGTCATTAACAGATTTGTTCCAGGTTATGAAACTAAGCATTGGCATGTAATATAATATTCCATTTTAATAAAATAAGGCTGAGCTTTTGCTGCTATTTCTTGTGTTTATTTTGGAGTGGGGTTTAATATGTAATTGTAAGCAAACTGTTTGATGGAATGCCCCTGTAGTAGAACTTTTCACTATTGTGCAAACAAAGTATTTGAATACATATTTCCTGACCAGTTTTCATTTTTAGCAAATTATTGGCATACCTTAAAAATGGGACATTACAGTGGTATCAAAGTTGGTTTTCCTGTTAGCCTGAAAGGTTTTATTTGAGAAATATTGCAACAGGGAATATTATAGTGCTGAGGATGAGTAATCTTGGGACCAGGTGGAACACCATTGGGAGGCCGAGTCCTCTTGTTGCAGCAAAATATATTTAGGGCCAAGCTACTCCAGGAGGCAGAATTTATTGAAGAAATTTTGTTTGCGTAGATCAAACCCTTGAAGCAATGAATTTAGAAGCTGAAATCCAATGGAAGGCCTAATTAATCTTGAGAAGCTGTGTCTTTCTTCTCTGGGGCCAAGTTCATCTAGGCTTGATTGATAGCTGAAAGGAGTAACCTATGCAAAAACCCGACTGGTGGCAACATCCTCACTCCTAGACCGAGTTTGTCTCAATGCTGAACTGAAATCAAGGATAGTAGATAAAATTGATGCGGCGTAATGTAGTGTTGAAGGAACAAATTATTTAGTTGCAACATTGCTAACCCTTTGTTGGCCGAACCACATTTGCAACAACCACTGGGCCACAAATTATCTATAGCACCAAAGCATTATATTTATGACCAGCGTTTCGTCCTATAGTAGCTGAGGTGGCAATTGGGGGTTTGTAGGATTCTTATAATATGTCCTGGATTGAGATCATAGGCATGCATGGAGATATATTCGTAGTTGGGAACCAACACCAGAGTGCCCCAATACATATATCAACACAGATAGTTTGAAGGCTTCGCTTGTTGGAGGAGTCGAAAACCATGATAACGTGTATTTCACTGGGGCTGAGTTACATGATTGAATCATTGTCTCTATACTGCGATTCCCAATCCCATATGAAGTTGGACTTCTCCAGGTTGCATTTGCTAGGGGTTTGATGTGAAGAACTGCACATCCTTCAAGGCCGAGGGTCACCTGACAATCTACAACGCATTCCCTTTGTTGACAAATCATTTACTCTTTTTCTTGGTATGGTGTTTCAGTTTGATCTTTTTAGGACTTGCACCTGTAGATCTCACATTTTACATTACGACAAATCCATCTATTTTGTTTGTTTCAAGTTTATTGGTTCCATGTAGCGCTGTTGATGCCTTTTCTTCAAGTGTCAGGGAAAGAGATTTTAAAATCTGGCACCATTCAGATTTCTTAGATGAAGTTCGTTGACATTTGGAAGTAAAGCCATCCTCCATTTTCCTTGTCATTGGAAACATCAGAATGCATAGCTTTGGCTATATCCAATCTACAACGACTACATCTTTATGATGGAATTGAGCTATCGACTCTTTACATCTGGAATAAGAGATATTGCAATCAAACATTTGTAGAGATTAGTGCGTCTGAAACCCATGCCTAAACTTAACTATAGACTGTCTATATATGGGCTCCTTGTTGAAATATGTAAGTAGGTTTAGTCTTCATAATGACATATGTAATCATGATCTATAGGTCAAGCTCCCATTGATAGCTTTTAGGGCTTGTCATTAAGTCTACAAGTCAAGAAAGTCATTGTCATGTATTGAAGATCCTTTTGGGCATGTTACATATTGTAAAGGTAATTTATTTGAGTCAAAGGACCCTCCAAGACCTTGTCATGATGCATAGTTCAAGTTGGCCTACACAAGGTGGCATGTCGGCCTAGGAGCAATGTCAAGTCGGCCTTGTAGCATTGGTAAGAAGCCTATATAAAGGAGACCTCGACCTCACTTGGATGTCACTCTCTCAACTCACACAAGTTCGATCAAAAGAGAAGAAAAAGTACGAAGAAGAGAAAGACAAAGAGTAAAGACGAGCTAAAATTTTGTACTATTTTGGGCTATTTCTCTCCACTCATGCGAAGGAATTAGGGCACCTATTGTAGCAGAAAAGACAGAGTTGTAGAAGTCGAGTTATGTAATGTCCTTTCTTAAATTATTTTGTTACAAGTTTAATTTCCCACAATTTTGGTTAATTTTGGTGACCATGGATCCCATACAATTTTGACTTAAGGACTTAGGGGAGAAAGAAGGAAAAATTATTTTGTTAGTGGAATGTGGGGGGCACCCACATAGGAAAATCTCACTTGGCTAAGTGTGGAGTTCGAATAGCCTTGGAGGGGAAATTGAAAGGCAAGGAGGAGGGTTCCACATGGGGAGGAAGGCCCACAGAATTATAAATAGGAGGAGCTCATCTTTACAAAGGGTCTTTTGTTTATTGAACTCACTTTTGTTGCTCCAGCTTCTTAGCCGGGTCTCTTGCTATTTAGCACCGAGTATTCCGAGTGGAGAACTCACCCTTTATTCGAGGGACTTCGAGTGCCACCCTAGGAATGTCAAATTGTACCACTTTGGAGGAGATCCAGAGTGATTTCAGAGCTTATTTTTCAGCCTTTGCTCAGCTAGTGTGTGTTTCTGGAGGACGTGGGGAGGGAGCATGCAAAGGTTGTTTAAGTGGCCTTCCGGGTAGCATTTGCTGAGAGAATTTTGGCATTGGAGCTTCAATGGAACATCAAAATTTTGGAGGAGTTTCAGAGCAGGAAATTGCTGCTAGTGGGTAGCACGATTTGCAGCTACCTTGGCCTGCATAGAGGCCTCTCACTGGGCACACATTGGAACTTGGGGGACGAGTTTAGGAGTTGAAGATTGCCAGGTGAAATAAGGGGAACCTTGGAGGAGAGCATCTCAGCCTTTGGGTGTGATTTGTGGGGCTTTTTCTGTGAGCTACAGGCAAGCCGTATTTGAAATGCACTTGGAGGAGGACGTGGTATTTGGGGGCTGAATCCGGGGGTCAAAACTGTTGAAGAATCAAGGGCAATTATGTATAGTAGGATTCTTCTAGATTTTTTAACAATTTGTGAAGCACTTAGAATTTATCTTTGTTAGCTTGATCATCTTCTCTTATTATTAGTGTGAGTGTTTACTTCATCAAACTGCGATCAAAACCCAAGAAACAAGAACACAAGATGTTGGCTCTTTGCTAGGGCAAAACCTCTCTCTCTTAGAGAGCAAAACCCTTTCGTAAATTTCTCTTATTGAAGCTTCTATTGATCAATGCTAAACCCTAAACCCTTGACAAGAATATCCTCCAAGCACAAGTCAAGTCCTTCCTTCTTCCTGCACTTAGTTCCCCCGCACTTCGTTCTCCTTTGGGCACTTCGTGCTTCTTGCCACTGTTGATAGTCCTTGTTGCACTTTCTCTAGAGGAGACACTTATCCTTGATCTTTAGTGAGACCCTTGACTTGTGATGATCCCTTCCTTCCTCTTGACCAACTGAGCTCCTTCTTCAAGGTGTAGTTGCAGACTTGATATGACTGTCCTGCAGCCCTAAATTCTTGCACATGTGGGAGGTTTTCTTGAGTATTTGATTCCTTTCTTCTTTGATTTAGAGTCTCTTCTTCGCTCTAGTGGGAGGCTTTATAGGCCTATGTTTCAAGCCCAAACAATGAGAAGTATGTGGCTGTTATGTTGCTGCTGTTATGACCGTAGAGATGCCTCCTTTTCTTGCACATGCGGTTGTGTTTTACCCTAGAAATAGTCCTCCAACCTTTGGTGATGACTTCTTCTTCTTCGCTGCACTAGAGGCTCCTTATACTCGTCCTTTTTCACCCTTTTCTCGGTCTTCCTTGCTCGCTGATTTCAGAGGTGGATTGCTTGTCGTTTGAGGGAGTGGACAACCTCTATATATATAGAGGACTGTCCCTCCTTTAGGCCGACTTGAGGCCGACTTGAGTTTTCTTCATTGTTTTTGCTCCTTCTGGTGACGTCATTGCATGGGGAGGACTTGTCTTTGCTTGGAGGGATATTCTTTGACTCTCATAGAAATATATACATGGTGTAACATGCCCTTAAGGGTCTTCAAAATTTCTTTTGACTCTTTGACTCATCTATAACACTTTAACATGTGCTAGACCTATTTCAATGAGCAAGAAACTCATTGATAAATATAACAAAAATAATATTTCTTTTTCTGAATAAATACAAATATCAAAAGTACATTTATGAAGACCGAACCTAGTTACACTTTCTTCAACACTCCCTCTTAAGTAGGGAGGTATTCATAAATCATTTCAAGGTGTTTGGCAATTTTTCAATCTTGAAGAATTCACATAAGAGAAACTGGATTGACAATCCATCTATTATAGCATCATAGTAACCAATGTTGTTCATAGCAAGGCCTTGACTAACAACTCTATCTCTCATAAGATCAGAGCACAATGTTGGCGAGACCAATGATTTATAGACACCTTAGTCATTGTCTCTCAAGGTACATACCCACCTGGGTGTTCACTGAGTATGGCCTTCTAGGAGTATTCTTGTCTTGGGTTCCCAACCCTCAAAGAATATCGGTCCTCTTGCCTACTCTTGTCTTGGATGCCCTACATATCCTCAAAGAGTATCAGATGCCAGATGATTACCCAATCCTCCCATTCTTTCTTCCCAAGTGAAGACAAGAATGTTGTGTCTATCTCTTCCTCTTAATTGAGGAAGACATGCCCAAGTTTCCTCTGACAAGGAAATTGTCCAAGCTCCTTTGTAACTGGGAACTTGTTATAACTCCCTCTTAGCGAGAGACTTGTCCATTCATAAGCAACTTTTTCTTCGTGAGTCCTTCAGCTGCTTGATCTCCTTTCCTTTGATGTCATGAAGTCTTTGTTTGAAGAACTTCTTGGTAGGGCACTGGCCATCGATCACTTTCCTTCCTAGCTTGCCATGTCATTGCTTCTTCGTGGAAAGTGACCTTTTTGATGTATGTCAGGTTCTTTCGTCATCTGGCTACTCCTTTGTCATCTGGCTATGCTTCATAATACTTATCACATAGATGTTTAGTTGTACTTGCTTGTTCCCATATTTCGATTTAGTAGCCCTTCATGACTTCATCCTGACATTGCTTCAACATTAAATAGTGCTTTTGCTTGATGGCTTCTTCATCATGACATCTTTGTAGAGTTGAATTAGTTTTCTGCACCTTAATATCTCCAAGGCTTTCACAGGTGTCAAGGGTCCTTTGATCTTTTTCTTCCTTTGTCAGAGCTGTCATGCCTTCTTTCGGGAGATGTTAACGAATCTTGTCAGATAGTGATTCTTTGTGACCACGGTGTTCTTCACATGCTTAATCTCTTTCTTCATTTGCTCCTTCTTGATCTCTTTCTTCATTTGCTTCTTCTTGGATTGATTAGTCAACCACCTTATACTCCTTATGGGAGAACTTATTCATGTTTACCTTTAGTGTATTGTAGTACATGCCTTCGAGAATATCATTGGTGAAAGAGATGCCTCCTTTTCTCGCACGTGTGACTGTGTTTTACCCTAGAAACAATCCTCCAACCTTCGGTGATGACTTCTCCTTCTTCACTGCACTAGAGGCTCCTTATACCTGTCCTTTTTCACCCTTTTCTCGGTATTCCTTGCTCGCTGATTTCAGAGGTGGATTGCTTGTCATTTGAGGGGGTGGATAACCTCTATATATAGAGGACTGTCCCTCCTTTAGGCTGACTTGAGGACAATAGGCGGACTTGAGTTTTCTTTGTCGTTTTTGCTTGTTTTGGTGATGTCGTTGCATGGAGAGGACTTGTCTTTGCTTGGAGGGATATTCTTTGACTCTCATACAAATATATACATGGTGTAATATGCCCTTAATGGTATTTAAACTTTCTTATGACTCTTTGACTCACCTATAGCACTTTAACATGTGCTAGACCTATTTCAATGAGCAAGAAACTCATTGATAAATATAATAAAAATAATAATTTTTTTCTTGAATAAATACAATATCAAAAATACATTTATGAAGACCGAACTTAGTTACACTTTCTTCAACAAAAACCAGGCCAAACCCTTTCTGGGTTTTGGTTGAGGAGCTTGAGGCTAATTTTGCGGAATTTTCTGAGCACCAGAGGTGGGGTTTCCAGCAATTCCTTCCCAGTAGGCAGTGCAAATTTTTGGGCAGCACAAAGCATCATTGGAGCAGCTGTTGTTAGCATTTGAGCTTGTCATTTTATCACGTGGGCTTTTGTCACGCTTGCCATTGAAGCAAGCCTAGGTGCCCTCCTGCCACACTATTGTATTTGCTCCAATTGATTAATACAATGGCTCAGCTGGTTCTTATTTCTGGAGTTTATATGGGTGTTTGCTAAATGTTTGAAATTTTTGGTGTTGTATTTGTTATTTGCTTTGCATATCACTGTTTTTCCTAGTTTGGAACATTACAATGGAATCAGATACCAGATCTCGGCTCAACCGTAGGGGATTTTCCTATGAACAAGAGACAGAGGTACCAAAGTTGGGAGAGGGAGTTAGAGATTACACCAGACACTGGCTAGCATGGGAAAGCAGTGGTAGTAGAGGACACGATGGAACCCAGGAGTAAGGAGGATATGGCCGTTGACAACGTCTTGAAGGCCCTCAGTGATTTAGCGAAGGGGCAGAAAGAGATGTTGGATGAGGTCAAACAACAGAACAAGGACTAGAGCATCCTTCGAGATTTCCTATTTGGGAAGATTTCTTGGGTATGACCACCACTTCACTGGCTACTCACCCACTAGCATCAGGTGGGCCAACTAGGACTACGATACCTTCTTTCTTGCCATCAATACCTAGTAAGCAGGGTGGATCAGATGCCCATGGGGGAGTATTTCAGGGAATGACAATCCATGGGGGAAGATTTCAAGGTAGCCCTACCTTTCAGAGACTATTGCCAGATCAAGCAGAATGAGAAGGGCAGGAATTATGGAGGCTAGGGCATGCAAAACTTTGAGTTGCAGCGTACTATTGGGAGGATGTACTTCCCTACATATGATGGCACTACCAAGTGCACAACTTGGGCCTAGGTGGAGACGCTAGATACTTATTTCCAGCTCAATAGGATGACGGAGGTGGAAGCACATAACTAGTGGTTTCACGGCTTGTCTACTCTAAGGCATGCCAACGTGACTTCCTATGAAGATTTCACTATGAGAGTGGTGGAGTGCTTTGATCAGAGGGATCTGAAAGCTCACTTTAGGGAGCTGACCCAACTCAGACAAACGGGTCATCCAGAGCAGTACATATCAGAGTTTTTGAGAGTCTCAGTCATGGTGGCGGATTTATCGGATGTTAGGAGGGTGTACACATTCGTCGAGGGGTTGCTCGAGCCACTGCGTGGATTAGTGAAGTCACGCAGGCCCTCTACGCTACAGGAGGCCATGACATGTGCCAAAGACCTGCAAGGGGCCATCCCCAAGACTCGGGCACTTGTTCCTTCACGCACTCCCTACCATCAGAAGGTAAGTGGTACTAGACCACCACCACAAACGGCAGCCCAAGGACGTGGGCAGCTAGATGAGGAGACTAGGAGGGACCTGAGGAGGAGGAAACTGTGCTTTACTTGTCAGGATCCTTGGGCACCAGGCCATCGGTGCATAACAGGTAAGGCCCATTATATTGAGGTCTTTTTGGATAGTGATTAGGAGGATGATGTGGAGCTAGAGTATGGTGGGGGAGACAGTGAGGGTTTGGTAGAGAGAGGACCACCACCACCACCACCACACGGGGGAGCACCTTTTACACCATTTGGGAGAGTCCTTGCTTCCTTATGCGGGGTTCCCAAATTTCTGACTCTAAGGATCAGAGGCACAGTGTAGGGGCAACGTGTCTTAGTCCTAGTAGACAATGGGGCTACCGACAACTTCATTGATGCTTAGATGGTTCAAAGAAGGGGCGTCACCACAACAAAGTTTGGGGGGTTTTTCGTTCTGGTGCCAGGGGACAAAACAATGCAATGCACTCGGTATGTTCCCGCCTTGACAATGACCATGGGGAAATACTTGATGACAGACCATTTCTTCGTAGTGGACATGCTAGACACCAATTATTGATGGGTGCCCAGTGGCTATATTCCCTTGGCCGAGTCACCACCGATTGGAGGAAGCTAGAGATGGAGTTCACCGGGCCAGATGGCAAGTTGGTAGTCCTGAGGGGCATGCATTCGTATCCTCTGCAGACAGTTTCGGCACATCGAATGGAGGCAGATTTGAGGCAGGGAGACATAACGTGGGTTGTAGAGTTGAGGATTTCAGAGGCTAGGGGATAGGCCCAATCACCACACTTGGACATACAGGCCCTATTAGGCAGATACTCAGTAGTGTTCGTGGACATTCTACCAGGGTAGCCACCAAACAGGGGATTCGAGCACACCATTGAGTTGGAGCCAGGTGCATGCAGTGATTACTACCCCTTATATGCACCCCAAGGCCTATAAGGACGAGATTGAGTGGGCCATCATGGAGTTGTTGGCTTTGGGCCACATTAGGCTACGTTCTAGTCCCTTTGTTTCTTCAGTGGTGCTGGCGAAGAAGAAGGACAAAACCTTGCACATATGCATTGATTACAAAGTGCTCAACAAGAAAACGCTGAAGAACCGATACCCTGTCCCGCGCATCGATGAGATGATGGATGAGCTTAGAGGAGACAAGTACTTCTTTAAGATAGATCTATGCTCGGGGTACCATTAGATTAGGGTGAGGGTTCAAGACATCCCCAAGACGACCTTTCGATGTCATTATGGGCATTTCGAGTTTTTGGACATGCACTTTGGGTTGACCAATGCACCTGCCACCTTCCAATCGTGTATGAACCATGTGTTCCGGGGGTAGTTGATGAGGTTTGTATTGGTGTTTTTTGACAACATCTTGATCTATTGCAGGACTTGGGAGGAGCACTTGGAGGCGTTGTTGCGTATTTTGGAGTAGCAACATTTTTACGCCAAACTATCCAAATGTGAGTTTGGGCTGACTGAGATGCTCTAATTGGGGCACATCATTCGCGCAAACAAGGTGAAGGTGCATGAGGAGAAGATATGGGCTATTCGAGATTGGCCGGTGCCTAGAGATGTGACAACATTGAGGGGGTTTTTGGGCATCCGCACCTATTACTAGAAGTTTGTCAAGGGATTTTCGCAGTTGACAGCACCCCTCACGGACATGACTAAGAAGGGGGGTTTTGCATGGACAAATGGAGCACAATCCGCTTTTGATCACCTCAAGGAGGTGATGAGTAGTTGTCCAGTGTTGGCATTCCTGGATTTCACTTAGCCATTCATAGTGGAGTGTGATGCATCAGGAGAGGGGATTGGGGCAGTATTATCCCTGGACGGGCATCCCATTGCTTTCAAGAGCTAGAAGTTCCTACCCCATGAGAGGTTGTATTCTATATACGACAAAGAGATGCTGGCCATCATGCATGTGTTGGCCAAATTGCTGCAGTACTTAGTGGGTAACCGATTTCGGGTGAAGACAGATCACAACAGTGTTCGCCACTTCATGGGGCAACAAGGCCTCAATGACAGACAATAGAAATGGGTTAGCAAGGTGCAGGTCTCTAATTTTGATATTGAGTACATGCGGAGGAAGCACAATATAGTGGCTAATGCATTATCCAGGAGACCCGCAGGCCTCTCATTCATGAGCATTTGCCATGACTGGAAGGCCCAGTTGTTGGTAGAGTGTTCTGAAGACTGGCGGACATGCAAGATCTTGGCGCAGATGAGCGCTACAGGGTGATGGCCGAGGTCATATATTGCAAGGGGCACATATTTTTGGTACTAGACTCAGTTTAGGGAGATAGTACTCCATGCAGCACATGATTCCCCATTATTAGGTCATTAGGGGTTCAGGAAACATGGCAGTCAAAGAGCGTTTCACTTGGAAGGGCCTCAAGGGGGATTTGTTGAGGTATGTGCAGGAGTGTGAAGCATGCTAGAGGAACAAAGGGGAGTTGACCCATCTAGCCGGATTGTTGTAGCCTCTTCCCATTCCTGAGGGGCAATGGGAGCGTTTCTCCATGGATTTCATCACAGGGCTTCCCACAGTGCAGGGCTAGGATTGTATCTATGTGGTGGTTGATCAACTGACCAAATATGCCCATTTCTTCGCCATTCCCACCTGGTACTCAGCCTCGAAGGCAGTCGAGTTGTTCTTCAGGTAGGTCTTCTATTTGCACCAACTCCCTAAGAACATAGTTAGCGACAAAGATAGCAGGTTTATGGGGGGTGTTATCGCACGGAATGTCTAGGCACCCCGACAACAACCCAGATTGGGGGCTGTCACCCTGATTCCCAATCTCTCCATTTAAGTTGTCTCTCTACAATAGGCTAAGGGTGGTAGACCCTATGGAAAAATGAAATGAAGAATAACTAGATGGGAACCAACCAGTTCGGGAGACACAGTGAAGCGATCAAGTACTTGATTAAGATTTAGCAAGACTTATAGGATTTGATTAGATTTTTGATGATTGATACCAGTGCCTTACGGAGTCAACGATCTTGCTAGGGAAATTAAGACCAAGTAATCGATTAGCAACTGTTGCTTAGATGAATGACTATCTTATATGAAATGCAGATCCCAAAACTAATGTGAGATGCAAGAATCTTGGTTAATTTTAGTTAAATGCCTATTTAAATGTGAATCCTTCAATCCTTTCTGTGTTGAGCCTGCTTTCATAGTAATTGGCAGAATGAAGATAAGGTGAAGCACATTAAGGTGTGATTAACGATACCTCTCCTGAAAATCTAACATTCTCGGTGCCTCTGACATTGCAGAGAGCTGTGGCTCTGACGACTGCAAGGTCACCGTTTTAAGTACTATTAAAAGGAGGTTTCTCAAGCAAAGATGGATGTATACCTATCTCTCTATTGACCAAGCTTTATGCTTGGAAGTAAATTTTATTTATGCAAAACTAGCTTATATGCAAATGCACCAGATGATGAATTTTATTTATGCAAAACTAGCTTATATGCAAATGCACCAGATGATGAGAAGAAGTTAGACCCGATGATTAGAAACACTTGTGTTGCAAAAGCCCGTAATCACCAAAATAAAATGTTCGTTTTATTGGATGAAGACTTGAAAATAAACCCCTGAATATATTACAATTAAACCACAAGCTTATTTCAAATCTTTTTTGGTACAATTATAGCTCAAAGAGAACAAAAACTTCTTTGCAATCAATGTCAACAAATGCTAAAAAAAATACTCAGTTTATGAAACAAAAGATATGCATTTTATCACAATTCCATGACAGAGTACTTAATTTTCAGAAATTAGTTTTTAGGACAATAGTAAGAAAAACTTTATGGTAGTAGCAATATGGTAATGAAAACAGTAAGCTATCAATGATATCTTTATGCCAAAAATTTACTGAAAAGTTTCCAAACTTGCCCACATGAATTATACAATTTTTTTAGCTTATTATGATGTGATTTCCAGAATTATATCAGATCTGATATACTTATTACAGCCAACAATTAAAACATGAAATAAGCCTAATGATGAATGCCCAACTCAAGAAATTAATTCCTTAATGTATTAGACAACTTAGGAACTGTTTTTGGGCTAACCCACATGAAATTTTGCCATTGTTATATTTCAGACTTCAAACACAGAATTATTCAGAGATAACAATTACCCAAAATGTAAATCTAGGCCAAATTTTTGATACACATCAAACATAAATGACTTATTAATGTATTTAGCAATTTTTTTAGTTAATTTCAAACCACTTAGATGTGTTTTTCACCACTATTAGAAAGGTATACTGCTGTAACAAACAGTGACGAAAAAGATGGTTTAGAGATCAAACCCTTAGGCCCTAGGCCTTGAAGGCAATGGCTAACGGGCCTGTCATAGGGCATTAAATGCCCGCTTAGCTGCATGCTCCATAACGCGATAACACGCGCATTATTTTTTATTTATCTACTCACCGCGCGTGCGTGTTATCGCGTTATAGAGCATGCAGCTAAGCGGGCATTTAATGCCCTATGGCAGGCTCGTTAGCCATTGCCGGCCTTGAAGATCACTTGCCCAAGTTGCCAAAAAAAATTCAATACTTGAAACACAAATTTTTACCAATTTTTCTGCAAAAACCCACCAATGATTAGCTTCCGAAAATTAAATATTCAGATCAGAAATGGAGCAAGGGGAATCTAGGGCCAATGAGAGCTAACACTAGGCCCGGTAGAACTAGCATTGGGCTAGGAGAAGGTAGACCTGGGCTTAGGAGCCCCAAAACTTGAAACCCTTGTTCTAAAAAAATTATTTTGCTTCAGATCTTTAGATTTATTGCAAAATCTTTAATGGTTGGCCTTGCAAACAAATTTGGGACAAGATATTGCCCTCCAGGGCCTAGATCTGTCTCAAAACCCTCAGATTTGCTTGAAAAAATCTCATATCTAAAGATTTACTTGGTTGCTTTCCCAGATCTATTCCTGCAAACAATCTTTGAGCTTAGATCTTGCCCTTCAAGGTCTAGATCTAGTTCAGATCTGAAGATTTTCTTTGCTGATTTCTCAGATCTATTTCTGCACAAGTGAAAAGAGAAAAACCCAATACCCAATATGTACAAAAATAGAGAAAATCCCAAAAACCCAAGTGTTAAAATTCAAAATTGTTACAAAATTTCAGATATACACAAGTAAATAACAGATCTTTACAAATAATTTACAGATCTATACAAATAATTTACAGATCTATTAGATCTGAGGAGTATGAGTCCAACTCCGCTCCCAGATCTGATAATCTAAGGCTCTTAATACCCAGATCTATCAAAATTTTCACAAAATATTTAAAAGATTTTGAAATTTTAGAGAGGTACTAGCCCAAAAACACCTTGCAGAACAAATATTATCGTTAAATAAATCCTGAGGCTTATATGAATTAGGCTCTTCAGAAAATATGTGTTGAGAGTTAGCTGGTCCAACTGAAGACTATCCCCAAACGCTCAATGAGATCCTGAGAGATCTTTTGCAAATAACTCCCAGTCCTGATCCAGTGTGGCCCCTATGGAAGTTAGCTGATCAAGGATCTCCTTCAATCCACCGAGGAAGACATCTATCTTCTCTCCCTTCTGCATCTGATATGACCGCAGGTGGTTTTCAAGTAACATCCTCTGCACAGAAGTATGCTGGTACACTTTCTTTGGGGCCTCCCACATCTCATTTGCCATGTCCTTTTCAGCCATATGTGGTACTACATGGTCCTTGACCCCGTTAAGGATGATGCTCTTGGCCCTCGCCATTGCCTCCTCGTACTTTTCATTCAGGTCAATTGGGATCGGTATCATTTTCAAGGCAAATTGCTTGAGACGATTCCTGTCTAGAACAGACAAGATCTTGGCCTTCCAGACTACGAAGTTTGAGGCTCTGTCCAGTCTGTCCTGATCTCTTACCTCATTCACTGCCATTTTGCTGCTCCTCTTTCGACTCTTCCAAGTCTCTCTATTTCCCTCCTGGAATTTCTCGGTGTGACCCCTCTGCCAATGTCAAGATGCCCCCACTTCGATCATTAGTGCAGCGACACCACTCATCTAGATTTCTTGGCTAGAAATCCCCAGTAGCAACTCTCTCCTCCTTGGTCTCGCCCTGTTAGGTACTGTTATGACCACACTATCCCATCAGCTTCGCTACGTAACTTACCCACAGCCTCCTATGCCTCAACAACTTGAAGGTTAGAGCCTTTAGGCTCTGCACAATCTCGGCACTAGCAAAATCCGCACCTCCTGGCCACGGGCGTCAATCCTTCCTGACTGAGAAAGATGACCGGGCACTGCGTAGGTCAGTTCTGCTACTCTCTGCCACTGCGCTGATCTTCCTCCTGGCTTGATTTGATGATGCAGGCACTGCGTCATCCCTTCCTTGCTGCTATCCACGTGGAACAACTTCTGTCACTCGGGACAACTGTTTTTGCTGCTTCTTCTCTGCTCGGCTGATGCCCTCAGTTATCCTATGATCTGCAACCATGCTCCGATACCATGTTGGAATTTCTAAGTCTATCCGTCAGAAATTCTTCTTGTACTATCTGATTTATTTCTTCCTACTTGTTCATTTACTTAATAAGTTATTTACCATGTAAACACTGAAAATAAATACAAGTATAGTATCAACACATACAGATCATCAACAAAAATAAACAAGAACACAAGTGAGTTATTTTTGGACTAGTGTCCCCCAATGCGGGAAAACCGTTGCAACTATCAGAGGGTTTTATTATTAAGCAGTTACATAATACAATCTGGGTGCCAGAAATGGCTCACCCAACAGAGAATGCCCTCGACAGTAGTACCTCTCAGTTGGAGAGAGATATCAACCCCAATTTGCCCCATGAAATCTCCTAGCATCAGCCTCTAGGGTTTGCGTCAGCCTCTCTGGCCTAACGTCAGCCTATTTGGCCCAACGTCAGCCTTTCGGGGCTCTACGCCAGCCTATGGAGCCTTTGCATCTCCCATGTTGGCCCTCCTCAGGCTCTGCGCAACTCCTGACTGCCTCTATGTGGCCTCTAGCTGGCTCTACGTCAACCCTCTCTCGGCTTCTGCGCTGAAGCTCTCGGTACTATCTCTGCCTCTTTGCTACTATATTCACTGCCCCTTAGCTGCAACTTTGGTCACTCCTTCGATTTCCTCAGCAAGCTCTGCGCTAGAAAATCGAATTCTTGATCAATTCGGTGTATTCTCCAAGTGACCCCTAAGCCTCTTATACTTTTCTCGTTGGCAATTCAACGGCCGAGATTAAGTCCCTAATCAACGACTAAGATTAGATCTGGCTTGATCCATGACTTTTGGACCATTCTAACTCAGGGTTATATTAATTCACATTAATATTTTATTTTCCCTAAGTTTAGACTTAGGGACTCCATTAAAAATATTAATTATTTTAATATCTCCCAAATTGGTTAGATTCTGCGCAAACCATTTTTGGGTCTTGGAGATCTCATGTGCTTTAGCCTCTCCACCAATTTTCGTGGCTAGAGCACATCCGATGCTACCGCAAATCAACAATGGTCAGACTGAGCAGGTTAACAAGTGGTTGGAGGGTTGTCTTAGGAACTACATGACCAGACAATAGAGGGCATGGATTTGATGGCTGCACTTGGGCGAATATTGCTACAACACCACTCATCACATGTCCATTGGTATGTCACAACACCACTCATCACATGTCCATTGGTATGTCACCTTTCCGTGCTTTATATGGTTATGATGCATTATCTTTCGTTGATATTGTTTTTGGAGACAGCCAGGCCCTAAAGGCCAAAGGTTGGATCCTAGAAAGCCAAGACATTCTCAAGGCTCTCAAGGACAACTTAGTGACAACGCAAAATCAACAAAAGATGTATGCTGATAGGCATTGGATTGAGAGGCATTTTGAGGAGGAAGACTTGGTGTATCTACGGCTATAGCCATATAGTCAGTCTACCTTGAAGCGAAAAGGTGCCGAAAGGATGCAACTGTGTTTCTATGGGCCGTATAGAGTGGTTAGAAGAGTTGGAGAGGTGGCCTACGAGCTGGAGCTTCCCCACAGGAGCAAGATTCACAACATCTTCCATGTTTCGTGCTTCAAGAAGGTGCTGTGACAACAACTGTAGAGTTACTCCTGCTTGATGATGAGGTGCATCTGGTTTTGGAACCGGAGGCCATTCTGGAGACTCGAGAAAGGAAGCTAAGGAGCAGGACCATTAGGGAGTTTTTGGTGCATTGGAAGAACTTGCTGGATGAGGATGCTACTTGGGAGGGTGAACACATATTGGAGCATCCAGCGCTGAAGTTGCTTGAGGACAAGCAACATTTGGGAGGGGAGGACTGTAATGTCCCTTAAATTATTTTGTGACAAGTTTAATTTCCCACAATTTTGGATAATTTTGGTGACCTTGGAACCCATCCAATTTTGACTTAAGGATTTAGGGGAGAAAGAAGACTGAATTATTTTGTTAGTGGAATGTGGGGGGCACCCACATAGGAAAAACGCACTTAGCTAAGTGTGGAGTTCGAATAGCCTTCGAGAGGAAATCGAAAGGCAAGGAGGAGGGGTCCACATGGGGAGGAAAGCCCACAAAATTATAAATAGGAGGAGCTCATCTTCAAAATGGTCTTTTGTTTATTGAACTCACTTTTGTTGCTCGAGATGCTTAGCTAGGTCACTTGTTGTTTAGCACCGAGTTTTCCGAGCGAAGAACTCACCCTTTCTTCGGGGCACTTCGAGTGCCACCCTAGGAAGGTCAAATCTTACCACTTTGGAGGAGAGCAAGAGGGATTTCAGAGCTTATCTTTCAACCTTTGTTTAGCTAGTGTGTGTTTCTAGAGGACGTAGGAAGGGAACATCGATATTTTGGAGGAGTTTTAGAGCAGGAGATTGCTACTAGCGGGCAACATGATTTGCAGCTACTTGGGTCGCGTAGAGGCCTCTCACTAGGCACACGTGGGAACTTGGGGGACGAGTTTGGGCGTTGAAGATTGTTGGGAGAAATAAGGGGAACCTTGGAGGAGAGAATCTTAGCCTTTGGGTGTGATTTGTGGGGCTTTTTCTATGAGCTACAGGCATGTCGTATTTTCCAGCACTTGGAGGAGGACGTGGTATTTGGGGGCCGTATTTCGGAGTTTAAAACCAGGCGAAATCCTTTCTGGGTTTTGGGGGGTTCGGGTTGAGGAGCTTGAAGTTAATTTTGTAGAATTTTCTGAGCACTGGAGTTGGGGTTTCTAGCAGTTCCTTTCTAGCAGACAGTGCAGATTTCTGGGCAGTGCACCGCATCATTGGAGCACCTATTGTTAGAGTTTGGGCTTGTCATTTTATCACTTGGGCTTTTGTCACGCTTGCCATTGAGGAAAGCCCAGGTGCACTCCTGCCACACTATTGTATTTGCTCCAATTGATTAATAAAATGGCTCAGTTGGTTCTTATTTCTGGACTTTATATAGGTGTTTGTTGAATGTTTGAAATTTCTGGTGTTGCATTTTTTATTTGCTTTGCATATCATTGTTTTTCCTAGTTTAGAACATTACAAGTTAGGGCATCAAGAAGGACATTTTGCAAGCCGAGTTCTCTAGGAGAGAGAATCATCTCAAGCGAAGAGGAAAAGATGAAGAATCTATCATTAATTTCCACACGTGCAAAGGCTAGGGTTTCTGCAACAGAAACTACTGGAAGTTGAAATTGCAAAAGAATTTGCTGGGAAGGTCAAAGTTGTAGAAGAATCCGCTCGGAGGTCAAAGTTGCAGAAGAATATGCTTGGAGGTTGAAGTTGCAGAAGAATCTGTCGGGGATCGAAATTACAGAAGTTGCTGAGGTTGAAGTTGTTGGAAAGGAAGAAATATTTGACTTAGTGATGAGAGTAGCTCAGTGGTTGGGTGCAACACAGTGACAGGTGCAACATGATGATGAGGTGTAGCATAGTGATGGGTGCAGCGTGGTGATGGAGTCACCTTGAAGGATCAGTTGAAGCAGTGAGCCTTCACCTGAGTTCAGATCAGGTACCTCTTGTGTTATTTTCATAAAGAAAATCTCTGCTCTTATTTTGATAAGTCAAAATGTTGACTTTTGATGTATATGTATTATCTCTCTCTCTCTTTGCTGAACTATTGAATAATATATAAGAAGAATTGATCAAGGGTTTCCCACATTGGGGTTTGCCCCTAGCTGTTGCCACATCTTGTGTCTTCTGTCTTGGCTTGTTTTCTGATGTTTATGTTTTTGTTCTATTTGTAATTTACTATCATGTTGATGTGATTGCTAATCTGGAATTGATATTGAGCTAAATGGAAAAATTGAAATAAATTGCTCTAAGCATAGAACATACTAAAAGTTAACACTAATCTACTACAAGACGAAAAGGAATGTCATTAACAACCTAACATATCAGAATGGAATGATAAATAAAATCATACACATGGGTCTATGGAGCTTCTATGGTTGTGCCCTCCCCAAGGTGCTCAGAGACTTGCAAAACTTGCAACACTAATTGACTTGCAAATAAGGATGCTTCTCCATTAACTTCTGAATAAAAAATACATGAGTCTTGGTACAAGAACTTAATGTTGAAGAAAATGTAACCTGGCTAGGTCTTCATAAATGTAATTTTGATATTTGTATTTATTCAAGAAAAGAGAAATTATTTTTATATTATTTGTCAATGAGTTTTTTGCTCATTGAAAATAGGTCAAGCACATTTTAAAGTGCTTCTAGAGAGTCAAAGTCAAAATGTAACTATGATGAGACGCTTTGAGGGCATGTTACATCATGTATGTCAATGTACAAGGTCATGGGAACACCTCCAAGTCAAGTCAAATCCTCCTCTAGCTTTAACGAAGTCTCCAAGCAGCCAAATAATGAATAAAAGATGAATTATGATGAAACAATCAAGTCGGCTTGAAAAAGAGGGACAAACCTCTATTTATAGAGGTTGTCCACTCCTCATTTGAACATCAATCATATCTCTCTTTTAGCGTAGAAAAGGAGCTAGAAACTAGCTGAGAATAGAAGAAGCAGAAGCTAAAAAGGATCCTTCTAAGGCAGCGAAGAAGGAAGGAAAAGACATCGAAGATAAGGGGATTGTTTTAGGGTTTCCGTCCACGCGTGCGAAGATTTCAACGGTGTACTTTTTGCGGATTTGACAGCAGTTGAAGGCAACACATTTAGAATCCTCATTCGGATGTGCAACTAGGTCTACAAGGTCTCCGAAGGAAAACGAAGAAGGTTCTCTCTAAAGCGAAGTAAAGAAGCCCTAATTTTCTAGGGTTTCTCCTAAGAAGAAGAGAGTCTAACTTAGACAAGTAGCAGCAGAAGGACAAAGTGCTGAGGAGCAAAGTACCGGAAGAAAGAGGTCCATGTGCCAGAAGTTATAGTGCAGAAAGAGGAAGGATTTGACTTATGCTTGGAGGATATCCTAGTGAAGGGTCTAGGGTTTGGCAGTTGTTCAAATAAGAAGCTTCAATAAGAGAAATCTTACCAAGGGTTTTCCTCTCAAGAGTGGAGAGGTTTTGTCCCTAGCAGAGAGCCAAACTTTGTGTTCTTGTTATTTTGTTTTGGTAGCAGTTTGATGAAACACACACACTAATAAGAAGAAGAGGATAAATTGTCAAAGTGCATCACAAATTGTTATCAATTGTGGAGAATATTAATAAACACCATTGCCCTCCACTCTTCAACGTGGTGTCGGAGCTAAGGTGGCGCATCAAGGAGAAGGGAAACTCAAGAACATCTACAAAGTTGAAGCATTTACAAGGTTGAAGCATCCAATCCACTCAAGGACAAGAAGGAGCTACAAGAAGACTACAAAGCAAGAGGAGAATCCTTTGTACAAAGGAAACTACAAGAAGAACAGATCAAGGAGGACCTACACTGCAAGCCAAGCCATCAATCAAATCTACTTGAAGCAAGCTATTGAAGAACTTCAAGATCCAAGGGCAAGCCATCAAGTCTTCAAGAAAGAAGCAAATCCATTTCATCTCAAAAATCTATCAAGTAAGTACATGTCCCCTTCTGAATATACATCATTGTCCTTTTGCAAGGAAAGCAATAAATTGGTAGGAACCAATAACTTTCTTGCATGGAAGAAGAGAACTGATCTACATCTCAAGGAGAATGAACTCCTAGAACATGTCAAAGGGAATATCACTGTCCCTGATAAGGAACAAGCTGAAGCCTTAGCCAAGTATAATAAGAAATAGACAAGAGCTCAAAGGATTCTGATAGAATCAATCAAAGACTCTCTCATTCCCTATGTCTCCAAATTTGAGACATCGAAAGAAATTTATGATAAGCTAGTAGAGCTATTCTTAGTATCCACAACTAGAGAAGTAATATCTCTGAGGAATGAATTGTACAAGATGAAGATAACAAAAGAAGGAATAGCTCCCTACTTCGTGAAGATCTTTGAAATGAGAGATCAACTTCAAGAGCTTGGAGAAGTCATGTTTGATAGAGAGATGACAACTGTAGTACTCAATGTTCTACTTGAGGAGTGGGGAAATTTCACTTCAAGCATATATGCCAAGAAGGAAGTGACCATTCTTAGTGAAATGTGGTATCTATGCAGGACAAAGGAAACCAGACTTAAGGCAAAAAAAGGTGTGGGATCAAAGGAGCAAGCATTTGCTACCATGGCCAAAAGAAAGGGTAAATTTGGCAAGTTTGGTCCACGAAGAACAAACAACAAAGACATGTCCAAAATCCAATGTTTTGGATGTCAAGAATATGGACACTACAAAAGGAATTGTCCTAAGCTTAAGAAGGACAACAACAACAAGAGGAAGAGGGAAGAAGCTCACATAACTCAAGAGATGAAAGAAGAAGGAAAGAAGCACAAGAAGGAAGATCGCCTGGATCTCTACTATGACTAGGTCAAAATCTTTACTTCTAGACTTCTTGCAAAGTTTTGAGTAGGATAGGAGCATGTAGGAATAGAATAAAATTGCATGGCTAGAAACATCCTCTAGAATCTAAAAGCATGATGTACATAGAGTTCTAGATACTCATGAAGATGAAGCATTTATGATAAGAACAAAATTGCATGGATAGAAATATCTTCTAGAATATAGGAGCATGGCAGTTATAGCTCAAGATATTCATTTAGAAGAAGCATACCTAATATAGGACCTCATCCACGATGAAAGAAAAATTTGATCATTAAAAATCTTAGAAGACCTCCATCATCAAAAAGAAAAGAAACAATTGCAAGGCAAGGATCTTTAAGATCCTATGATGGAATCTTCAAAAGAAGGTTCATGGACCAAAGCAGATGTATCATTGGGAATCCTATTCACGGGATTCGAGAAAAGGATGATATGCAGGCAAGCTAAGATGAAGCAAGAAGGGCCACACCAAGGACAACCAAATGAAGCTAAGATGATTAAGGAGAATCAAGATGAGGTATGTATGCATCAAAGCTAAGTCATGTTATCATTTGTATATTATTGAGTCATGGGAATAGTTCTATAACATGATCAAGTATGAAAGGATCTCTTTCACCATAGACATGCTCGAAGACATTTACTACATTGAAGCTCAACAAAAGAATATGCTCACAGAAGGAGCATAAGATTGCTGACTAAGAAGCAAGAAGAAATGTTGACAAGTCCAAAAAGCAAGCAATGAAGAAATGCTCTCACAAGAAGCATTAGATGGTTGACCTATCTATCTGAAAAGGAGCAAATAAAGAAAGAGATCAAGCATGTGGAAGGACACCATGATCACCAAGAATCACTATTTGACAAGATACTTTGCAAATATCTCCCGAAAGAAGGCAAGACAACTCTGGTAAAGGAAGAAATGACTCTTGACACCTATGAAGGCCTTGGAGATATAAAAGGTGCAGATAACTGATTCTACTCTACAAATATGTCGTGATGAAGAAACCATCCAACAAAAGAAAGGGCAATGTTGAAGCAATATCGGGATGAAGTCATAATGGGCTACTAGGTCAAAGCATGTAAACAAGCAAGTACAACGAAGCATCCATGAGAAGAAAAATTCCGAAGCATGGACAAGATGACGAAGGATTAGCCAAGATGACAAGAAAACCTGATGTATGAAATGAAAACCATTTTCCATGAAGGAAGCAATGACATGAAAAACCAGGAAGGAAAGTGATTGATGGATGGTGCCCTACCTAGAAGAAGTTCGAACAAAGACTTCAATACGTCAAAGAAAGGAAGGAGATCAAGCAGCTGAAGGACCCCCGAAGAAGAAGTTGCTGATGCATGAAAAGAGTCCCTAGTCAAGAGGGAGCTCTGACAGGTCCCTGATCAAGAGGGAGTTTTGGATCACCCCTGATTACAAAGGAGCAATAATTGTGTTTTCCATTTCATGGGTCATGCACTAGACTTGGACTAACAGTCGTAAGTCTAAATGAAGGCCATGAATGAAAATGTGGACACAAGAGAGACACAACATTCTTGTCTTCACTTGGGAAGAAGGAATGGGAGGACTAGGTAATCATTTGGCATCCGATACTCTTTGAAGATGATGTGTAGGGCATCCAAGACAAGAGTAGGCAAAAGGACCAATATTCTTTGAGGGCTGGGAACCCAAGATAAGAATAGTCCTAGAAGGTCATACTTAGTGAACACCCGGGTGGGTTTGTACCTTGAGAGACAATGATGAATGTGTCTTTAAATCATTGGTCTCGCCAACATTGTAGCTCATGATCTCATGATCATATGGAGCTGTTAGTCAAGGCCTTGCACTATGTCAATGCTGATGGATATGATGCTATAACAAGTGGATTGCAAATTCGGTTTCTCTTATGTGAATTCTTCAAGATTGAAAATTGCCAAACACCATGTAATGGTTTATGAATACCTCCCTAGCTAAGAGGGAGCGTTGAAGAAAATGTAACTAGGCTAGGTCTTCATAAATGTAATTTTGATATTTGTATTTATTCAAGAAAAGATAAATTATTTTTATATTATTTGTCAATGAGTTTCTTGCTCATTGAAAATAGGTCAAGCACTAAAGTGCTTCTAGAGAGTCAAAGTCAAAATGTAATTATGATGAGATCCTTTGAGGGCATGTTACATCATGTAAATCATTTTTATATTATTTGTCAATAAGTTTCTTGCTCATTGAAAATAGGTCAAGCACATTTTAAAGTGATTCTAGAGAGTCAAAGTCGAAATGTAATTATGATGAGACCCTTTGAGGGAAAAGAACCCAACATTTTCGACTTAGGGACTTGGGAGGAAATTCGACTTTATTTGGCTGCTGGTGGAATGTGGGGGCCACCCACATGTGAATTCGAACTAGGCCGTTCAAATGGCTTGGAGGGAATTCAAATAGCTGGATGCAAGGGCCCACATGAGGCAACGAAGGCCCAAGGAGATAAAAGGAGGAAGCTCTCATTTGGACTCATTCTTACACCTTGCAAATCGAAATTATCTAACTGTTCGCTTTGTTGTTTTGCTGAGTGAACCGACTGTTTAGCCACGAATCTCTCAAGTGGGAGATTCAACCTTTCCTTCGGGGGACCTTCCATGCCTGCCCTAGGGAGGTAGTTTCATATTCATTTAAGGAGATTCGGGAGTGTGTCACAACACTACCATTCAGCCACATCCAGGGAGTTTGTCTTTTTAGGCTATCTGGAGAATACACAGGAGGAGTTGAAGCCACCATTGATCAGTCATTTGTCGGGAGAGTCAGAGGATTGGGAGAGCAGTAGTAGGCCAACATTTCTTGTGAGTTTTGGAGCCAACAAAGCTAGCATCCTAGCAGTTCAAATTACTAGGCTTGGGGACAACACAGAGGCCTAGTCTAGCACTTTCGTGGGGCTTAGTAGCTGCTACAGGTCGAAAGCTCATCTGGGAAGTCAGGGGATTTGTAGTAGGGGTCAACCCAACACTTTGGGATAGTTTCTGGGATTATTTATAAGTAGAATCCAACAGGTCGAGTTTTGTAGTTGCCGCTGAAGTTGGGCTCCTTGGGGTCGAATTTCAGAAGTCCAAACCAGCTAAATTCCTTCGTGGGTTTTTCTGGGTTTAGGCCAAGGAGTCCAGGGCTCAAATCTTATAATTTTCTGAGCACAGGAAGTGGTGTTTCCAGTCATTCAAACTTAGTAGAAAAGGTAGTTTTTTGGGCAGCGCGGTGCAGATTGGTGCAACAGTTGGAGCAGTGATCAGTTCAGCCATTTCTCACCTAGGTTTGGTCATGCTTGTCCATTGAGAGAAGTCTAGGTGCACCATTCTATTATCTATTGTATTTTGCCCTCAAAGAAGTAATAAAATGGCTCAACAATTTACTATTTCCAACATTTTTATGGGTGCTTAATACATATTTCATTTTTATATTTTGCTGAACAAATTATTTGCTTTATATCACTAGTAGTCCTATTTAGGAACATTACACGGAGACATAGCGCATGTCGTGGAGCTGAGGATTTTAGAGGCTGGGGCAGGCCCAACCACCACACCCAGAGATATAAGCCATATTAGGCAGATACTCATTGGTATTTGGGGACATTCCACTGGGGTAACCACCAGACAGTGGATTCAAGCACACCATTGAGTTGGAGCCAGGTGTGCAAGCAATTATTACCACCCCTTGCAGACACCCCAAGGCCTATAAGGACGAGATTGAGCAGGCCATCAGGGAGTTGTTGGCGTTGTGCCACATTAGGCTGAGTTCCAGCCCCTTTGCTTCTTCAGTGGTGCTGGTGAAGAAGAAGGACAGAACCTTGCGCATGTGCATTGATTACAGGGCGCTCAACAAGAAGACTTTGAAGAACCGATACCCCATCCTGTGCATCGATGAGTTGATGGATGAGCTTAGAGGAGCTAAATACTTCTCTAAGATAGATTTGCGCTCGGGGTACCATCAGATTAGGGTGAGGGATTAGGACATCCCTAAGACGACCTTCCGATGCCATTATGGGCATTTTGAGTTTCTGGTCATGCCCTTTGGGTTGACAACGCACCTGCCACCTTCCAATTGTGTATGAACCATGTGTTCTGGGGGCAGTTGAGGAGGTTTGTATTGGTGTTTTTCAACGACATCTTGATCTATAACAAAACTTGGGAGGAGCACTTGCATCACGTGGAGGCAGTGTTGCGTATTTTGGAGAAACAACATTTTTACGCCAAATTGTCCAAGTTTGAGTTTGGGGATGCTCTACTTGGGGCACATCATTGGCGCAGACAGGGTGAAGGTGCATGTGGAGAAGAAATGGGCTATTTGGGATTGGCCAGTGCCTAGAGATATGACAACATTGAGGGGGTTTTCGGCATCTGCACCTATTACTGGAAGTTCGTCATAGGATTCTTGTAGTTGGCAACACAAAAGGCGACTTTTGCATGGACAGATGGAGCCCGACCAGCTTTTGATCACCTCAAGGAGGTGATGAGTAGTTTCTCGGTGTTGGCACTCCCAGATTTCACTCATCTGTTCATAGTGGAGTGTGATGCATCAGGAGAGGGGATTGGGGCAATGTTATCTCGGGATGGGCATCCCATTGCTTTTGAGAGAGAAAAGCTCCTACCACATGAGAGGTCGTATTCTATATATGACAAAGAGATGTTGGCCATCATACATGCGTTGGCCAAATTCCAGCAGTACTTAGTGGGTAACTGATTTCGGGTGAAGACAGATCACAATAGTCTTCACCACTTCATGGGGTAGTAGGGCCTCAATGACAGACAAAAGAGATGGGTCAACAAGGTGCAGGCCTATGATTTTGATATTGCATACGTGCGGGGAAAGCACAATGTAGTGGCTGACACATTAGCCAAGAGACCCGCATGCCTCTCACTCATGAGCATTTGCCATGATTAGAAGGCACAATTGTTGGTAGAGTACTCCAAATATCGACAGACATGCGAGATCTTGGAGGGAACACACACAGACGAGCGCTACAAGGTGATGGCCGAGGTCATATATTACAAGAGGCACATATTTTTGGTAGCAAGCTCACAGTTGAGGGGGAGGGTACTCCATGTAGCACATGATTCTCCATGATCAGGGCATCAGGGGTTCAGGAAGACGCATATGGCAGCCATAGAGCGCTTCAGCTATAAGGGCCTCAAGGGGGACGTGTTGAGGTATGTGCAGGAGTGTGAGGCATGCTAGAGTAACAAAGGGGATTTGATCCATCCAATTGGGTTGTCACAGCCTCTTCCCATTCTTGAGGGGAAATATGAGAGTATCTCCATGGATTTCATCACGGGGTATCTATGTGGTGGTTGATCGGCTAACCAAATCTGCCCATTTCTTTGCCATTCTGACCTGGTATTTAGCCTCATAGGTGGCCGAGTTATCTTCAAGGAGGTCTTCCATTTGAACGGACTCCCTAAGAACATAGTCAGCGACAAAGATAGTCGGTTTATGGGGGGATTCTGGCATAAGCTCTTCAGATTAGTAGCTACTGAGCTCACCTCGAGCATGAGTTACCACCCACAGACGGATGGTCAGACAGTGCGAGTTAATAAATGGTTGGAGGGCTACGTGACTGGGCAACAGAGTGCATGGATTTGATCGCTGCACTTGGGCGAGTATTGCCACAACACCACTCGCTATTTAGCATGAGCTCTCCAAGCGGAGAACTCACCGTCTCTTCGGTGGACCATAAGTGCCATCCTAGTGAAGTTTCTTTCTACCATTCCAGGAGATTGCAGGTGAATATTCAGAGCCCCCAACTCAACAATCATTCAGCCAGTGCATACTCCAGGATTTCGCGGTAGTGGAACACGCGGTAGATAATTCAATGACTTTCCGAGGAGCAATTGTTGGAGGAGTTTTGGTGAAGGAAGTATAGGGGAAGACCAACCTTTGGTAGGATTTTGGGAGCTGAAGGTTTCTGTTTGGGAGCAGTGTGATTGCCAACACTCAGGGCCAACGAAAGAATTCCTCACTGTGCACACGTGGGAATTCGTGGGTCAATTTGTGGAGCGTCTATTTGCCGTGAGAGATAAGGGAAAGTCTAGGAAAGATTATCTCAACCATTTTTTGTGTGTTTGGGAGGACTTATTCAGGAGTTACAGGTAGGCTGTACCTTACAACACTTGGAGGAGGACACAACTCTTGGGAGGCCGAATTTCCAGTGTCAAAACCAAGCCAAACGCTTTCTGGGTTTTGATGGGTTTTGCTTGAAGAGTGTGGGGCTAATTTGGTAGATTTTTTTGAGCACCGAAGACGGGGTTTCCAGCAACATCTTTGCAGTAGACAACATAGTTTCACAAGGGCAGTGCAGGGTATCATTGCCGCAACTAATTCTGGCATTTCGGCTTGACATACTATCACTTGGGCTTGATCACACTTGCGTTTGAGGCAAGCCTAGGTGCACTTCTTCCACGTTATTGTACTTTGCTCTCAAATTATAATAAAATGGCTCAACTGTTGGATATTTCTAGACTTTCTATGGGTGTGCACTGAGTGTTTCAATTTCTTGGTGTTGTTTCTATTGTTTGCTTGCTTATCATTGTTTTTCCTAGTTTGGGACATTACATCATGATGTAGTTGGATTGTCGAATTAGATGTAAATGAAGGCATAGCAAGGCTTGTTTTCCATAGTCTAGTGACATCGACTCGAGTGTAGACTTTAGTTTTTGGAAAGCACTCATTCCTATCAATAGTGATCATAACAAATTCAGTTCGATGATGAGAAACATGTGTCACAAATTCTAGTGTAAACCGTGCCCCTCTGGGAAGTTTGTACAAAATAGATATAAAATCCTCAACACTTGTGATTTTCTTCTGTTGAATCTTTTGATTACTAGAAACTTGTGATGAATTATTATCACTGGACTGGATTGAGCTTACTTCAATATTCTTCAGAACATCAGTTTGTTGTTTCTGTTTTGAATGGTACATATACGTAGCTTGATTGAGTTATCTACTCTCGTGATTCGGATGTCGATAAGTAATTCTTTTGGTTTGACTTTCCATTATTAGGTGTGTGGCAATTTTTTTGGTTTTCTTTTGGTACCATGATTGTTGAGTTAGGTACAAAATCTTCGTTTGGAAATTTTATCATCTGAATTGCAACATGTAAGTGTATTTTTCCTTCAACTGACTTATCCTCTTGTTGAGTTGTGGTATTGACGGTTCGGTATTCGTTCCTATATCTTCAAATGGAGCTGTTACCACTGGCGACTTCGAGACTTCCTCTTGAATATAATGTTCTAATTTGTCTTTTAACAACTTCTTGTCCTTTTTAAGCTTCTTAATTTGCGTTAGTAGTTTTTCACTATGGTCTTTAAGTCACAAAACTTCTTCATTTTTTTCAATAGCGATCTTGTCAACTTCTCTTTGAATATTTTGTAGTACTTTTTTTAATTTTACCACCTTGAAAAAGTACTTTTGAGATATATGTACTGAATTCAACTTCGTTGTAAGATCTTGTAGCGTCATTTTTTTCTTTTTGTAAGAATATTTCAAAAACTTCTTGTTCGTATTCAGGATGAAGGAACCTTGGGTTGCCATCCAGGGTGAACCTAAATTAATGTCACCTTGATCACTCCATAGGTTTGAACTAAGAATTGTGATATGAATGTATAATCTCCAATGTTTAATTGTAAATTGGTTATTTCATATTTTTTGTTGTTATAATAGTCTAATTTTCGATTATATTTGACTCAGGAATGACTAATTGGTTTGCGATTTTAGGTTTTATTTAATTTTTATCTTCGGCTGGCGATCGCAATAGACCCTTTAATTCTAAATAGCACTGAGGCATAGTTATATGAAGTTTTTGGAAATCTTCCTTCCTTTATTTCCGAGTTAGAATGGGGTTTTTTGTCTTCAGCAATTGACTTATATGTGGAATTCATCTTCGGTTCCTTCTTCAATTATTTGAAATACTTGTAATTTATAATTTATTTATATTTTTTCAAATAATATTTCTTTTTAATGAGATGAGCTTTAGGGTTTTAAAAGTAACCCTTTTTAACTTTATTTTTTTTTATCCTTTTCCTTTCTTAAATTACCTTTTTTTATTTTTTGTTTTTTAATATAACTTAATTCTATAACAAATTCTTTAATTATATAATATAATATAATATAATTACATTATTTATTATTATATAATTAAGTTTGGCATATTAAATAGTTTGACAAGGAGTTACACCTTGTACGTCGTGGCTTTTCACTTCAGAAGGCGACCATAGAACTGTACGAACTGAGTTATGGTAAGAAATGGCAATGATGCATAGATGTATCAAAATATCAGAGTTGCGTTTCGTACTATGCATCATTGGTAATTAGTGTCTGTTGTATAGAATATCAGTATTTTCAGAATTGTGTCTCGAATGGCAGAAAAATTTTAAAATTGGTATGAATGGCTACTGTGGAACGAAGGTTTGTCAGTGGCTTAAGCAGGGAAGGGAACGGCGGCTATGGCGTAAAAAAATAAGCAACAGGAGAATCAGGGCAACCGACGCGGAAGTTGCGGTTGACAGGGAGTTGACAACTGGAGTTTGACTAGATTGGCTACAACGGTGATCTAGCGATGACTCGTCAAACAAATCAGTTGTATATGGGAAGTCAGACAACGATTGTAGAAAATCGAGGGGATAAAATCAGTAAGTAGACAACAACGATCTGGGTGTACAACGTCCGTGTGGAGTACGACGACAATTGTATGTAGTTTTTTTTTTGGCTATGGCATTGTCTTGCCACAATGTCATGGGCAGTTGTTGCAGTCTGTAGGAGAATTGGACGACAACTTTGGTGGCTACGACTGCCCCTCTTTCATTTTTTTTTTCTAAAGTTATCATTATTATTATTTTTTAATATAATTTCTCTTTAATTTTTTTTTTGTTATTGTTCTCTAACTTTTCTTTTAATGTTGACTTTTTAAATATATATATATATATATATTCTATTAATTAATTAATTAATTAATTTATATGATCTTTTTTTCCTTTTTTTCTCTATTTTTTAATGGCCAAAAACCTGACTGAAAAATGGAGAATTTACAAAATTTTTGTAGCGAAATGCTTTAATTGCACTACAACAACATTACAGAAGGTTGATGGCCGAAGGTCGAATTAGACTAGCTCTGTGCAACGGTTGAGCGGCTAGAGGATCAAACAACTTTGATACCAATGAAGCAACAAAACTGTAGCTTGATGACTTTAAATGTAAAAGACACAAATGTATTTGTAAATAATATTTTTATTAATAAGATGAATGTATAAGGATGAATAAATGTTACAATGAGGGCCTGCTTATATACTTGGGCAGGTGTCTCTTCATGACCGTGCATGTCTTTTCATTTAACTAATGACTATTAAAATAATCATTACTTTGATTATTTATTTACATTTATTTGTATTTACTTTATTTTATATAATTTATATTTGTAACACAGATTGGCATTTATATTCGTAACACAGATTGGCGGTAAATCATTATTTTATTTAAATCGTGGAAAAAGTAACTAAGAGGAAAATGGCCCCTACCAATAAAATAATATTAAATGAGTCTAGAAGGATGGAGAGCAAATATAAAAAGAGGAGGGACTCATTTTGTGGATCATTTTTTTCACTATTACTTCACATTACAATTTCTCTTGGAGCTATTTAGCACAAGAAGAGAAGTGTTGTTTAGCATAGGATTTCGAAGCAGAATTCCACCCTCATTTCGCAGAACTTTGAGTGTCTCCCCAGTGTAGCAAATTTGGGGAGCTTAATTCAGAGTTTCCATTTGGCATATTTGTAGGTTATTACAACTAGTGTGTGTTTCTTCTAGGGCCCAGAAGTGGCTTGAATTACTTGCGGGGAGATCAATTACGGAGGAGCAGAACATCGGAGAATTTGTAGGTGTTTTCCATTATTTTATCTGGATATTTTGTGCTGATTAGTAGGGATGAGTTTGAGGGAATTCTTAGGGCCAAAATTCTATTTTTCTGGAAGTGCGCAGGGGTCTCTAGGTAGACTTGCATAGGGGTTGGAGGAATAGAAGTTGAGGAGAGATAAGGGCCAAAGATTGGAGGTATACCTCAAGGGAGAATTTACCAGAGTTGGTGTTAGAAATATATATTTCTAATTTGCTGTTAACTGATAATAAAACACTAGATAAATTGTGAATGTAATATATATATATATATGTCAGTGTGGAAAAATTCCGGAAAAATCGGGATTCAATCCCTAAAACGCGATTTTTTTGGCTGGCCGATTAAATCGGCCGATTTTTTCCCAGTTGAAAAAGTTGGGATTAAATCGGAAAAGTCGAGATTAAATTGGGACTTTTTCCAAAAAACTGTGAATGAGGTAGTTTTTTTAACAATTTTATTTATTTTTTTTGAAAAAATCGGGATTTTATTGAAAAGGTCGGATTTTTTAAAAAATGAATATTTTTGTATTTTTTTAATTTTGCCGACTTTTTCAAAAAACTCTCGACTTTAACGACTTTTTCAACTTTTGGACCCTTGCCGATTGAATCCCGACTTAGGCTTTTTCCACAATGATATAGATATATATTGATAAAAATTGAATGATGCTTACAAGGCTGAGGCAGTGCTCCTTAAATAGGAGTTGGCTGGCCATGCCTAATCAGAGAGACATGTCCCTTGGGGATTGATGTCTCTTCATTTAACCAATTATTTGGTAATTAATTGATTATAATTAATAATCTATTTTTTTAAATAATATTTTAATATTTATTTAATTGTTATGACTTTAAGTTCATAACATTGCCTTCCCCTTAAGATGCTTTGTCCTCAAAGCATAGGTAGGCCTGGGTGTTGATGCACAAAATGTTCTGATTCCCAAGACGAACCTTCCTCTGGTAACCTCTTTTCCATTTGATGAGGTATTCCTTTATTGTCTTAGATCGTAAAACCTTTTCTCGGGTAGCAAGTATACGTTCAGGTTCAAGGACTATTCTTCCTTCTTCATCGGTCTCTGGTTTTTCTGTTTGTACTATTTGGTTTTGCCATGATACTCTTTTGAGACTTGATATGTGGAAGGTATTATGGATTCGATAGTTGTCCGGTAACTTTAACCCATAAGCTACACTACTTATCTTTTTGATATCTGATACGGTCCATAATATTTATGTGACAATTTTTTCTTCCCTTGCTGTTTTAGTGATAGTTTCTTATAAGGTTGGAGTCCAACAAAGACCCAATCTCCCTTCTCGAAATGTCTTTCAGGGCGGTGTTGGTCGGCTTGTTGTTTCATTCTATTATGAGCCATGGTTAAATTTTCTTTTAGTAAGTTGATGATCCTTTGACTTTCTCCTAAGTGGTTTTTAACTGCTGGTACCATAGAATCAAGGAGTGTAAATTCCTTCCACCTAGATGGCTTGTAACCATATAAGGCTTGGAAGGGTGTCATCTTGGCTGACGTGTGGTATGCGGTATTATACCACCATTTTGCCAAGTGTAGCTGCTGTGTCCATCTGTTGTGTTTGTTTGTAACGAAACAACGAAGATATGTTTCCAAGAATTTATTAATAATTTCGGTTTCCCCATCTGTTTGGGGGTGATAGGCTGAACCCATATTGAGGGATATTCCTGCTTGATGGAAGAATTCCATCCAAAATCTTCCTTTAAACCTTACATCTCTATCATTGACTATGACCTTAGGAAACCCGTGTAGTTTGTAAATATTTTTGCAAAACACGTCAGCGATTTGTTTAGTTGTGTAAGTCTTTTTAATAGCCATAGAGTGGGCATATTTAGTGAGCGTGTCGACTACTACAAATATTTATCCTTTCTGTCAGATGTAGGTAGTCCTTCAATAAAATCCATCGCAATCTCCTCCCACTTTTGATTTGGAATGTGTAGTGGATGTAGCAATCCTAGAGTTGGAACATTTTCGTTCTTGCTTCTTTGACAAATATGACATTCTGCAACATATTTCTGAATTTCCTTGCTCATACACTTCCAATAGAATGATTGTCGAATGTTGTAGTAAGTCTTGTAGAATCCGACATGTCCAACTTTTGGCGAATTGTGAGACTCCTTTAGTATTTTCACCTTAAATTTGGATGTGGGTGTTAGGTAAATTCTACCCTTGTACCATAAAATGTCATTTTTCCACTTGAAGTTGGTATATTGACTAATATTGTTAATCATGGAGTCACAATCCTTATCCTCGGCATATTCGGCTCATATTTCGTCCAATCATTCTGGAACAACTATCATGGCGGCACATGTTGTGTGATTGTCATCTTTACGTGAGAGTGCATGCTACAACATTCTCCTTTCCCTTCTTGTGTAATATTTCTAAATTGAAAGTTGACAACTTCTCTATCCACTTCTGTTGTTCTGTTGATAATGTCTTTTGCTGAAGTAAGAATTGAACACTGTTGTGGTCAGTTCGGATTGAAAATTTACTTCCAAGCAAATATTGGCGCCATTTCATCAAAGCGTGTATGATGGTGAGCATTTCCTTTTGGTATGTTGATTTTAAGCGTTCTCGTTTATTAAGTTTCCCGCTCACAAATGCTATAGGGTGGTTGTCTTGCATCAATACAGCGCCAATTCTGAACCCAGAAGCATCACATTCGACTACGAACGGTTTGGAGAAGTCAGGAATTGCTAGTACTGGTGTGGTTGACATCACTTCCTTTAATTTCTCAAAACACTTGTCTGCTTGGTCATCCCACTTAAAAGCATTTTTCTTTAACAAATTTGTCAGGGGTGCTGTCAGATGTGCGTAGTTTTTTATAAATCTTCTGTAATACCCTGATAAACCTAAAAATCCCCTCAGCTTAGATATGTTCTTGGGTTTGGGCCATTCTTTGATTCCCTTGATTTTGTTGGGATCCACTTGGACTCCTTCCCTTGATATAACCTGTTCTAGGTATTCAACTTCCTTCTGCCTAAACGTACATTTTGATAGCTTGGCGTTGTTGACTGCTGGAGTAGCACCTGACGATTATTTGACGACTCCATGCCCAAGGATGATCCAGAGGACACTTGTACCATCAGATGTCATCAGTCAACAGAGTTTTTTAACTCTCCTTCTATCTTCTCATCATATTTCTTCTTTGTACCCAGATTCCACACCCTACGGGGAATTGTAATAAGGGATGCTAGTATGATGTTTCTTGAATTTGTAACAGGCCTAGGATGTGGGACTCGATCAGCAAACGAGTACACCTTGGAGTGTTTTTTTTATCCCTTTCTTTTCCCTTCTTTTTCAGAGGGGGATAATTCTCTGGATTTTTTCACTCGTGCACACCCCAAAGCCGAGGTGACGGTTTGAAGATTGAGCCCCTGACACATCTTAGTGTCTACGGTCGATGTATATTACCATACTAGATCACACGAAAAGTTTCGTGGAATTTGGCTAGGTCTAAGTAGGATTTTTTAATAGTTAAAAATTTCCCGCAAAACGGGATTTTTAATTATTTTTTATGTAAAGGCATAAATAAGTGGCCTTAGGAGATGCCTGGGGCGTATGACCAGTCAAAATTCATCCTCAGAGGCCCAGCATTCTCCTAGAGCCTACTTTGGGGGTCAAAAAATGACTCAGAGTCCCTCAAAAGGCAATTTTTCCAGTGACAGTGGCAAAAATGAAGAAAAAATTCAAAAAAATGAATAATTGGAAAAATTTTAAAAATTTTCAAAAGTCAAAATAAGTCAAATTTTGACATGGAAGTCAAGCAGAGGATCAAGGGTGATGTGGCAAGCAACGTGGGGCCCACCTCAAGTCAAAGTTTCATAAAGTCAACTCAAGTCAAAGAAAGTCAAAGTCAACTCAAGTGAATAGGTTCATAAAGCATGGAATTTTTGAAGTTCACTTTGATTTAGTTTTTAATATGTGAAATTATTATAAAGTTTGAAGTTATAAAAGTTCTAAGTAAGTGGGACCCCCACCTCAAGCCCACCATGAAAAAGGCAAATAACTCAGCCGTACGTAGTCCATACGAAAATCTCAGCACGGGTGAGCAGGCAGACGGTTCCGGGAGCCAACAAACGAGTGAGCAGGCAGACGGTTGCGGGTAGAGTAGAGGCGGCTGCGGAAAGAAACGGGCTGCAGGTAGAGCAGAGGCGACTGCGAAAAGAAACGGGCTGTGGGAGCCAGCAAACGGGTGAGCAGGCAAACGGCTGCGAGTAGAGCAGAGGCGGCTGTGGGGAGAGCCGAGACGGGACGAGGAAGGGTTACGGGACGGCGGGTAGAGCAGAGGCGTCTGCAGGAGAGCCGAGATGGGACGGGGAAGGGTTACGGGACGGGGGAGAGCGCGGGCGGCTGCGGGTAGAGCAGAGGCGGCTGTGGGAGGGACGGGGAAGGGTTACGAGACGGGGGAGAGCGTAGACGGCTGCGGGAGAGCCGAGATGGCTACACAACTTCTATTACCACAAGAAGAAGAAAAGATGGAATCTAATTCTAGAGTGAAGGCCCATCTCACTGGTCAAACTAACGCCGGGGTGCAAGTATGCACCGGGCTAAAAGATGCAAGTAGCAAACCTGACTAAGGTATGAGTCTTGAAAAATGAAATTCTATGCATCTTTGCAAGAAGTTGTTGATAGGAAGCTTGCTAAGGGAAAACACCTTGTGCAAAGCTCTACAACTAGGCCTCCATTGCCATCTAGGCCTATTGCCACAACTAATAGAAGGCTCACTCTAGGCCCTCTTGAAGTAGTTTTCAATGATCAAAGTAGAGACATAGTCGATGAACATGTAGCTCGTTGCATCTATGCAAATGGGCTAGCATTCAATTTGGTGCATTTCCCTTATTGGCAATAAATGATTAAGGCTGTTAATGAAGCACCAAAATGGTACAAAATCCTTGGATATGAAACGGTCTACACTACTTTGTTGGCATCAGAGAGAAAATCTGTGGATAGACAACTACGAGCAATCCAAGATACATGAGTAGAAATAAGTGTGTCCATCATTTCTCATGAATGGAGAGACCAAAGAAACCGTCCATTAATTAATGTTGTTGCAGACTACAGTATGCCCCCTGTTGACCACTCCATGTCAACTACCCCATAGTTGTACATTTTTAATCACATGGATTTCCATCATGTCTGAGCACTCAGATGATCCACATATTCATATCATTCTGCATTTTGTGATGTAAATGATCCTAGTAAGACAAATGTATGTAACAACCTAAGTAAATTTATTTTTCTGATGATGATTTCTATCCTAGGAGGTTTTTTGTCCCACTGATTCATGTGTGTTTCTAAACACAGAAGAATGGCAAAGTTTTTCCCTCTAGCCTCACCCCAAAGCTAGAGTGGATTTTGTCATCGGGATTTTAAATGATTCCTAGTGTTATTTATCGAGTCTCTGTAAAAGTGATTTGGGAATAATTCTAACTATTTGGTTAGATTATTCTATTACAAGTCACTTAGTCTACTAGATCATATTTTGTGTCGCATAAATGGGTAAATGTTGAGGGTCTATAACGAACGTGTGTTCCCCCTGCATGGGTTAGAAATGTAATATTTCATGTAAATAATATTTTAGCTTTAATGCTAAAGTATTGGAGGGTAGGAAAAATTAATAATCCCCTCATTAGTCAATTAATTAAATTTTCTAGCTAAAATAAACTAAAATGCTAAAGCCAAAAATTTAATTAATTTAAGTCCTCATAAAAATTTATTCTCCAACATTTAAAATTCGTGGGTTTTAAAGTTTTTAATTTTTGGAGGTCCCTAGCCAAGGGAATATTGAAAATTTCAAGATATTTTGGACCCTTGGGCCATAGCAGTTAAGTCAAAATCAATTTTTTGAAATAATTAACTCAAAATAATCATTTTTGAGTTAATTAAAAGAAAATTAAAAGTGAAATTCGAATTTCCTCAAAAAGTTACTTTATTTCAATGGTGATGATTAAAATATCATTTGATCTTCATCAATGGTTGAGATTGCTTTGACGGGGATCAAGCAACCCAATCGTTGGAGAATTTATCTATAAATCAGAGGTCTCTCTCCATTATTTGGATCCGATTTTCTGAATCGTGTACTTGCTCTAAGAAAACTCTTGTAACATTTTTCTAGTTAATAAAACGCAAAGACTTTAGGGTTTCAGACCGTGGTGTTCCTCTTTTAGATTTACGTGGTAATATTGCTCTTAATAATCTGTTGTTTTTATTTGTATTTGTTGGATAATAGCCTTCGAGGATTGATCTGTGCACATGTATCTTGCACAAATTTCTGGATTTTTAAAATATCATTATGGTTTAAAAGAAGTAGCAAGTATCTCTATTTCTTGATGATTTTATGATCATTTTGAATCTCTATTAATCTAAAAATCAGATCTAAGTGTGCAGAGATTATCATTCAGGATTTGAGTGTTTGGGGAAGTCCTCAGCTGAACCAACTAACTCTCAAATTACAGAATCTAAAGAACCTATTGTTTTTAATTCCTAAAGTCATCTTACAAAATATTTTATTTGCGGGGTTTTTCTTGGGCTTCTTCCGCTTTGAAATTTCCAGTTTATTTATAAATTTGTGCAAAATTGTTTAGATTTGGCTAATAGAGGGTTTTGATCAGTAGATCTACTAGATCTGTAGAATATTAGCATAGATTTGTAAATTTCAATTTTTTTAATTCATTGGGGTTTTGGTTATTTCATATTTTTGTATATACATGTTTTGGGGTTTTCTATCTTTTGTTTGTGCGGGGACAAATTTGAAGATTGCAAGTGATTTTTGTGGATTCTAGAGACAGATCTAGACCCCGGAGGGCATCTCCATTTTATGTGCAGGTTGAAGAGAAATTTCAGAAAAATCGTGGGAAAATTTTTTTAGGGCCTTGAGGCCCTGCACTGGCCATCTCCATCCCCCTTGCTCCCACTTCTTTCCTTCTCAACCTCCCTCCTTCTCCTCTACTTCCTCTCCTCTCTTTCTCGGCCTTCCCTTCCTCCCTTCTCAACCTCCCTATTTCCCTCACCCTCGACCTTCACTCTCGGCCCTCACCTCCAGCCTTACAGCCTCCCCTCACTCTTAGCCCTCATTCTCGGCCAGCCCTCGAACCTCATTCTCGACCTCCCTCCTTCTCCTTCGTTGCCCTGTCTCCCTCTCCCTCATGGGAGCCTCTTCTTTCTCATCCTCCCTCCTTCCTCTCGACCTCCCCTCCTCCTCAGCCTTGTGGCCTCCTTTCTCTTTTCGGCCTCCCTCACTGCCCTTTCTCCCTCACTCTCAGCCCCTTCTCAGCCTCTCTTCCTTCACCATAATTTTTTCACTAATTTTTTCCTTAAAAATTCCCTAAACAATTTTAACAAAAAATTTCTCAAAAAAAATTCTGAATTGGCTTTAGGATATCTTTAGTGACTTGGGCAGCTTATCTCCAAGTATCTTCAAGCCCCTAAGGGCTGACTAGTGCACATCCTCCAAACCCTTACTCCATTTCATTTATCTGATTGAAAGCAAGACTAATACTGCCATAAAGTTTCAATTAACTGAAGTTTAGTTTGCAATCTTTTTACTACAATATATTTCAGAAATAGAAGTTATCTTCAGTAACCTTTTGCATGCTAATTAACAAATTTCTTAATATTATTTCTTTGTTTTTCAATAATTTATTTCTGAGTTTTAAGATCAAATGCATCACCAGATTGAAAATAGTTAAAACTCAGAAATTTTCTGAATTTTAGTTATCAATTTGTCATTTGAAGTTTTTGTTGTTACACATAGAAAAAATCTGAATCTGCATGGTTATAGGACTGTTGGTTTGAAATAAATTGCTAGCATTGAAATTTGTTTTAAGAGAAGATTATTGGAACTGATATTTCTAATTGTTGTAATATGAGTTCTTAATTTAATTTCTAAAGTACGTTTGTTTTTACATGTCTATTCAGGAAGTATTAACTTAGTTTTACTTATGCATCTAATGATCTCTGATTGAGCACTTCATACAAATGGATTTATGAAAATAAAGTGTTTTATTTCTAGCATTTTACATTGGTTTCCTATTTGTGTTTTCAGTAAATACTTGTGCAAACTTCATATTTTACATTGTTGTTATAAGTATTTGTTTTCACATTAAAATCATTTTTCTGAGCCTTAAGTTAAAAAACACTCGAGACATATTTCAGAAATAATTTTAGGCCCTCCTTTCACCATCACATCATTTCACTTTGCATTTGCATACTAATCTAGTACTTGCACATTAAAATTTCATTTCCAACCATAAGCTTCGTCGATAGAAACATTAAGGGATAAAAACTTAGAACAAACATTTAACTAAAATTAACCAAGTCCCTGCATTTCACATAGCTTTAAGTTTTGCATTTGCATATGGTCAAATCATTCAGCAACAGTTTCCCATCCATTACTTGGACTTTATTTTCTTCGCAAGATAGTTGACTCCACAAGGCACTCGTATTATTTTTCTCAAATCTAATTGAATCCTTCAAAATCTTGCACAATCTAAAACAAGTATTGGTTGCTTCACTGTGTCTCCCAAATTGGTTGGTTCCCAACTAATCTTCCCTCATTCCATTTCCATAGGGTCTACCCCCTTTAGTCTGTTATTAAGAGACAACTCAAACGGAGAAATTGGGGATCAGTGTGACAACCCTTGATCTGAGTCGTTGTCACGGTGCCTAGACATTCTGTGCAACAACACCCCTAAAGGGCAATGTTTTTTAAGGATGTTGATTGCAATGGAATAGAGAAAGATACATCTTTCATATCCACAATTCTTAATGATGCAATAGAAAGTGTGGGGCCACATAATGTTGTCCAAGTCATTACGAACAACACACAGGTTTGTAAAGTTGTAGGTTTGAATATGGAGGCTTCCACTTCTGATAAAGGGTAAAAAATCAAGTCCATCACTCTTGATCATGCATGAAGGGCCAAGGTCTAATACCTTCTGCGATTTACTAAACCAATCTTGACCTTGATCAGGGCATTTGACACAGATGTACTTTGCTTGGGGTTATTTTATGAAAACATTGATAGTATGTTGGAGAGGATAAGGGAAATTATCAGAGCAAGTGAAAATGACCTTTATGAAACATTCTATTATTTAGTGAAGGACATAGTTACAAAAAAGTGGAACAAAATGACCACACCATTACATCTTTTGGCCTATGCATTGCACCCTAAATATTATCATTCCAAAATTTTGTTTTTACCTAGTAGAATAGCGCCAAACAAGAATTCTGAAGCGGTACAAAGATACAAGATAGCTTTGAGGAAACTTTATAGAAATATGGGAGTTGCAATGGAAGTACGCCAAGAATTTAGAGCATTTGTACAATCTACTAGTAGCTTTTCAGATCCAGTAGCTATCGATGAATGAGGACACCTTGATCCTATTACTTGGTCAGCCATGGTGGGGATAGCATTCATCTCTCCACTCTAGCCACCAAGTTGTTATCACAAGTTGCTAGTTCTTCATCAGCTGAGAGAAATTGGAATACATATGGCTTCATCCATTTAGTGAAGCGAAACAAGTTGGGAGCGAGAAACGTTGAGGATCTTGTGTATGTTCATTCCAACCTCCATCTTCTATCAAATGTTGAGCCAAAGTATAAAAAAGGTCTGAGCAGGATGTGGAATGTGGAGCCTAAGATCTCTAACTTGAACCTAACACTGAATGTCATGACTCACCTCAACCTACTTGAGGATATTGTTCTGCCACCAATGCAACTTCATACATTCTAGGACCCCCATCATCTATTCATGATGTAGAGTCGCAATATGCAGAAGATAATGCAGATCCATTTAAGGATATGTAAATTTATTTACTATTATCATTTATGATATTATCTTTTTTGTTACTTTGTATGAGGGAGGATGCATCATTTCAGTGTTTCAGTCTTCATATTTATAATATATCTAATGGTTTCAATTCTAAAAGTGTTTGATGGTTTCAGGGAGTATTTGATTTTCGAACTCTAAAGTGTTTTTTTAAATTAAAAAAAATATTATCATATTTTAATTTTTGTACTTGCCGAATCAAGATTTTGAATTTTCAAAAAACTAGCGAAACCGAAACCGTATCTGTATCTTAATCTTGGTAACTTAGATGAATACCAAGACCAAGACCCTTGACCTATTTGCCACTCCAAGAATAAGACACAAAGTCTCCTTGATGAGATCCTTCTTGCTTGAGTCAATAATAGTCAAACCTCTGCTTCTTCCTCCTTCTTGACTACCCTTCAAAATTCAGCTTCCTTCTGCTTCAAACCTACACCCTATTTCGGCCTCCTTGTTAACCCTAGTTGCAGCACATGTGAGAGATATATGGGGATTCAACTCCTTAATCTCCTTCGCTTGGACTAAATGGATTTCTTCTTCAATTCGGCTTGATGAATTGATTTAAATCCTTCTTGATTCAGTTTCTAGCATAGAAAAGAAGACTTCGGCCCTTTTCTATAGCAGTGACACTCTTTTCTTCGCACGTGTGAGTGGAGATCAACCCTAAAACAGTCCCAAACAATCTTGCTCTTCTTTCCTTCCTTTCGTTGGCTATAAGACTTCTTTCTAAGTGTTTCTCGCACTCCTAATTGCGAACTTGCTTGACCAAAAATCTCTACTTCAACTGAAAGCCGAGCTGCCCAATTTATAGTGGTTTGCATCAAATAAGCCAACTTGAGTGAGGGTGAGTTGACATGTCCTTTGGTGAAGATTATTTATTCCATCTTGTAGCCGACTTGAAGGAGATGTTTTTGCTTGGTATTGGAGGGCCTTCTTATTCTTTTAATGACTCATACAAAAATGTAACATGCCCAAGAAGGGTCCTTCATACATGACATTGACTCAATTTGACTTGTATGACTTGATGACAAAAAACAAAAACAAAAAACTAAAGGTTCTCAATGGGAACCTTAACTAAAATAAAATTCCTTGATTATGAAACCCATGATTCAAGTACTACAAATATAATTTTATTTTCTTCACTTTACATCAATTACATAAAATCACAATTACACAAGTCATTATGAAGACCAAACCTAGTTACACTTTTCAACACTCCCTCTCAACTAAGGAGGTATTCATAATGGTACTTGGACATTCTCAATATGAAGAATTCTCATAAGAAGAGATGGATTGGTAACCCATTTGTATAGCATCATATCAACCAGCATTATCACATAGCAAGGCCTTGACTAATAGCTCTATCACTCCATAAGATTTGAGCTCAATGCTGGCAAGACCAATGATGTATAGGTACCCTCATCATTGTCTCTCTCAGAACATACCCCACCCGAGTTTTCAAGGTGTGTTCCATCAAGACTATTCTTATCTTGGATTCCCAGTCCTCAAAGAATATTGCTCCTCTACGACTACTCTTATCTTGGATGCCCTAACTCATCCTTAAAGAGCACCAGATGCCAGAGGTTTACCCAATCCTCAATTTTTTCTTCCCAAGTGAAGACAAGAATGATGTGTCTATCTCTCCCTCTTGATTAGGGAGAACATACCTATTCCAATGAATGAATGTACTCATTCCTACGGAAGAAATGTACCTAAGCTCCCTCTTGGATTAGGAATTTTGCTTCCAAGTTTCTACCAAGTAAGAAACGTGTTTCCAGGCTCCCTCTTAATTAGGTACCTACAACAGCTCATGGAGATGATGGGACAACCAGCTACTTCAAGAACTCCTTCTCGTAATGTCATGAATTTCTCTTCTTTATTCAAGAGTCTCCATGTTTTGGGACTTCTTCGTAGGGCACAAACCATCCATCACTTTCATCCATGAGTCAATCATGTCATTATTCCTTTCATTGAAAAGTGATCCATCAGTTCCTATTTGGCCTTCCTTCATGCCATGTTGCCTTCTTCATGTCATGTCTAATTAAGGATATTTCAACCTACTACATGGACATTAGTGGTGGAAGATATCCATAATTCTGCCCTTGGAAACAATACATAAGCCTATGCAGATATCATTCAAAAATAACGAAATGAATATTAAATCAAAATTACATTTGTGATGGCCTTGCATATGTTGAAATTTCTAAGTCTGACACATCGAAAATCCCCACTACATTATCTGGTTTATTTTCTCCTACTTGTTCTTTTCATTAACAAGTTATTTATAAATATAAATACTGAAAATAAACACAAATGCAGCCTTAACACATATACAGATCAGCAACTAAAATAACTGAGACAAACACACAAGGGACACCATTATTTTTGGACAATCGTCCCCAGAAAAACCCAATGCAGGAAAACCGATGTAGCAAATATGAGGGTTTTATTATTATGCAGTGTTTGAATACAACTAGGGTGCCAGAAATGGCTCACCCAACAAAGAATGCCCTCGGCAGTAATCTATCCTCAAAGACAGATATTCTGGTTGATCAATCACCAGATGAACGATCCCACAGCAACAATGTCAGCACCTTAGCTGGACAACAAAAGCTGCTCCAAGCTTCTTTGCTGCTTTGGGTCACTCTGCGGGGACTGTGTCACCCTTTCCGGCTCACCAGCACTTAGTCTGCCCCACGAAAATTCTCCCGGTGCTGCCATTTGGCCCTGCATCATCTCTGCTAGCCTTTGTGCAACTACTGAAGCCTCTACTTCAGCCCTCAGACCCTCTGCGTCACCTACACTGGCCTTTTCAGCCTCTACGCAACTCCCCGTTGCCTCTGCGTCAGCCTTCCCAAGCTCTGCGTTGTCTCTTTGGCACTACCTTTGCCTCTCTGTTATGTATTCTCAGCCTCGTGCCGAACTACCCCTCACTACAATAGATCACTAACTCGATTCTCTCAGCGAAACCCCGCTCCAAAAAATCGAATTGACTAATCAATATGGTGTATCTCCAACTGACCCTCAAGCCTCCTCTTATACTTTTCCTGTCGAGTTTTCAACGACCGAGATTAAGTCCCTAATCAAAAGCTAAGATTAGATTTGGCTTGATCCATGTCATTTAGAACATTCTCACCCAGTTTTATATTAACACCCATTAATGTTTTAATTTTCCTAAGTTTAGACTTAGGAACCCCATTAAAAATATTAATTATCTTAATATCTCTCAAACTAGTGGAATTTCCCCAAACCATTTTTGGGTCTTAGAGATCTTATGTGCCTTAACCTCTCCACCAATTTTCATGGCTAGAGCACATCGATGCTACCACAAATTAACATCATCATGACATCTTCTAGTTTGCATCAGCACCCTACATACACATTGAGACATCTCCCAAAGATATATATTGTGAAGGGTCTCTTTCTTTTTCAAACTTCATCAGAGTCAACATATATTTCATGGAGATATCCTAGTCAAATCTCTCAGTTCATGATCTCTTCCTTTCTTTCCTCACACATTTTCTTCCCAAGAACTTTTAATCAGAGTTCCTCCAATCACTGTCAACCACTTCATATTTCATATGAGGACATGTGATGTTGATTTCATCTAGACAATTTGTGACTCATGCTTTCCTGCATCCTTGCAAAGGAAAAGATCCCTTTCTTTTGATCCTGAGCTTTGAGATAGAGCATTTATATATGTTACCTGCAACCATATGACATGACTCTTCAATATTGAATATAAGCATACATACCTCATTTTCCTTTAGGTTATCTAGACTTCCTTCAACAGCTTCCTTGATTGAAGGAACTTCAATCCCTTGATCTGCATCACTTCTTTTGTCATCATGCCATCTTCCCATGAATTCCCATAAGATGGAATTCTTGATGAAACCCTTGCTTGCTTTTGATTGGTGGACCTTCCAATGAACATTCCAATAGAGGATCTTGAGTATCCTCATCCAATCGATGTTTCCTTTTGACAGATGTATGATGAGCCTTGTACTAGATGACCTTTTCTTTCTTTCCGATAAGTACCACCTTTGTTACTAATGAGGTTTTCAAGAGCTATTTCCTTCCACGAGTGACTATCATGGACTTCAATTTCAACCATATGTCATGATTCTCTATGATGATGTCATGAGCTCTTCCTTTAAATGCTTTTATGATGCCATGATGCATCCCATCATTTTTCTTAGTGAATCATGATAGCCATGTCCTACAACCTAAACAATAGGAACAGGATTTTGAAAAGAACTTAGGTGAGGAAGAATATCACAGTCATAGTAGAGATCTCTTACTTCCTCTTTCTTGGACTTCTTCTATTCAGCTTCCTCCACTTCTTAAGTGATATGGGCTTCTTCTCTACCTCTTTTATTATTGTCCCTTCATGAGCTTAAGACAATCTCTTTTGTAATGCCCATATTCTTGACATCTATAGCATTGAATCTTAGCCATGTCCTTTTCTCTTTTTCTTGTCATTATAGCATAAGCTTGATTTTGCTCACCTGATCCTACATCAGATTTTGCCTTTAGCCTAGATTCTTCAATCTTGCACAGCGACCATAGATCCTAGAATAGAGTAGCTTCTTTCTTACCATAAATACTTAAAGTAAAGTTACCCCATTCCTCTAGTAGTGCATTTAGTACAACTGTAGTCATTTCTCTATCAGACATGATTTCTCCCAGATCTTGAAATTGATCCTTGATTTCAGATATCCTCATAAAGTATGAGGTTATTCCTTCTTCTCTTCACATCTTTAGCTTGTAGATTCTTGCCTTAATGAGATGACTTCTCCTGCAGTGCTTATGGAATACAACTCTACCAGTTTGTCATAAATCACTTTTTTAGTTTCTAGTTTTGATACATATGGAATGAGAGGATCCTTGATGGATTCTATGAGAATCCTTTGAGCCCTAACTTTCCCTTTCGTATATTTTGCAAGTGCTTGAGCATCTTCCTTTATTTGTTTGGTGATAGATCCTTTGACATGTTCCATAACCTCATTTTCAATGAGATTCAGATCTGTCATTTTCTTCCATGCAAGATAGTTTGAAGCCCCAACCAATTTGTTGCTTTCCTCGCAAAAAGACATTTTGACATATTCAAATGTGGACATAAATATACTTACTTGATAGAATGCTCCTTCTTGTTGCTTCCTTGATGTTGATGATGATATAAAGGATAGAAAAACTTATCCTTGATGAAGATAGTTTTATTCAAGAATGTTCCTTAATCCTACAGAGAGGGAGATCTCTTTGGATCCTTTGATGGTGATGTCTTTGTTGATGAAGATTAATGATGACTTCTTGATGATGTCTTCAATGGTAAGAATCTTGCTTCAACGAGAGGGAGATCGCCTTAGAATCTTGATGACAACGTTCTTGGTCTTGCTTTTCTAGAAAGTAACTTGATGTATAAGTCCTTCAACTTGAGTAGGGTCTTTGAGGTCTCTTGAGATGGCTTGATGTTATGAACTTAAAATCATAACAAGTAAATAAAATATTTAAATATTATTTAAATAAATAACTTATTAATTATAATCAATTAATTACCAAATAATTAGTTAAATGAAAAGACATCAGTGCCCAAGGGATATGTCTCTCTGATTAGGCATGGCCAGTCAACTCTTATTTAAAGAGCGTCGCCTCAGCCTTCTAAACATCATTCAATTTTTATCAATATATATACAAACATATTACATTCAGAATTACTTGGTGTTTTATTATCAGTTTACAGCAAACTAAACAGATATATTGCTAACAGTGGTATCAGAGCACTGGTATAGATTTCTTCAAGACTTCTTTCTAGTGTAGATTTCTTCTTTAGTTTTTGATACTTCTTTTGCAGATTTTGACTTCAAGATGATCTTCTAGATTCACTTTGATGCCTTCCTCAAGATTTGATCCTTGAGTGTCCCTTGATAGGATGCCCTTTGTTGACTTTGTCACCTTAACTCTGATACCATAATGAGAAATTTAGGGCATCAAGATTAGGTGATTTCTCTCCTCATGATAGTTGCTCGTGAATGCTTTTTAATTCGTAGATTAGGGTCTTATTTTACATATGTTATTATAGTCTTCTTCTTCATTAAACAATTATTAATGCATAAACCATAACGAGACAAGAGACACACAATGTAGGCTATCAGCCATGGCCAAAACCTCAACCAATTGAGAGGAAAACCCAGACGAATTATTCTTCTTAGAGACTTTCAATTGATGAATATCAAGACCAAGACCCTTGACCTATTTGCCACTCCAAGACCAAGACACAAAGTCTCCTTGATGAGATTCTTCTTGCTTGAGTCAACAATAGTCCAACCTTTGCTTCTTCCTCCTTCTTGGCTACCCTTTAGAATTCGGCTTCCTTCTGCTTCAAACATGCACCCTATTTCAGCCTCCTCGGAAACCCTAGTTGCAGCACATGTGAGAGATATATGGGGATTCAACTCCTTAATCTCCTTCGCTTGGACTGAATGGATTTTTTCTCCAACTCGGCTTGATGAATTGACTTAAATCCTACTTGATTTGGCTTCTAGCATAGTAAAGAAGACTCGGCCCTTTTCTGCAGCAATGACACTCTTTTCTTCGCACGTGTGATTCGAGATCAACCCTAAAACAGTCCCAAACAATCTCGCTCTTCCTTCCTTCCTTTCCCTGGCTATAAGACATCTTTCTAAGTGTTTCTCGCACTCCTAATTGCAGACTTGCTTGAGCGAAAATCTCTACTTCAAATGAAAGCCGAGGTGCCCTATTTATAGTGGTTTGCTCATCAAATAAGCCGATTTAAGTGAGGGTGAGCTGAAATGTCCTTTGGTGAAGATTATTTATTCCATCTTGTAGCCGACTTGAAGGAGATGCTTTTGCTTGGTCTTGGAGGGCCTTCTATTTTTTAATGACTCATACAAAGATGTAACAAGCCCAAGAAGGGTACTTCATACATGACATTGACTCAATTTGACTTTTATGACTTGATGACAAAAAGACAAAAAAAAACTAAAGGTTCTCAATGGGAACCTTAACTAAAATAAAATTCCTTGATCATGAAACCCATGATTCAAGTACTACAAAAATAATTTTATTTTCTTCTTTACATCAATTACATAAAATCACAACTACACATGTCATTATGAAGACCAAACCCGGTTACACTTTTCAACAAATTACTCTAGTATCCCTCTGCTAGCAGCACCTAGCAAGGTTGAAAAGACTCTCTCAGCATCACATAGTGACTCCTCAGTGTTTATATGAGTTAACACTTCCCAAGTTCTCATGGTGGGCAAGTGAAATAAAGGCAAGTAGCATAAGTTTACAGATATTGCTTTAATGCACTATGGATGCCATCTATATCTTGATTTCTGTACAACTATGCATGTTTTCATATATTTTCCAACTAATTTGACATTATGGATGATTTTTTGAATATAAAATGCAATATATAGATAGATAGATAGATATATATATATATTATATATTATATACACACTTCAGGATGCTTTGCTTACGAGTATTTTTGGAAAATGATGCTTCAGATGCTTTGCTTCACAAAAAATGCACCCACTTCGTCGTCACTTCATGCAACATTGATCTACATAGATATACGAATAGAAAGACAGACACATAGAGATTACAAGAAATTATAGGCTTTCATCTTTCTAGCGCCAGAATCCAACCACCTATTAAAATGCTATTATCAGAGTCATATCATCATTCAATAATTGTCGACCTTTCTGGAAGAATAGCATGGTAAACAAAATGCATGGGATAGCACTAGGCATATGTGGGCAATGATGGGATCTAGTGAATCAAGCTCACTCTAGAATAAATCAACCGGGGAAATAAAGATACTTGGAAATATTGTTTTACAAGGATCTTTTACAATTAGTCAATGACACATAAATGACATGCATGTCACTAAAAATGATAAACATTTATGCAAGTGTGAAATTCAAAATCAAACAAAGGACCCCTGATGACAACTCAATCACTGGCATAGGAGAAGAATAAAGCAATAAATTATGGAAGGAAAAAGGTAATGATTGGCCTTGATGGAGATTCTTTTCAATGATCAGTAGAAACTTGAGTCGTTTTGTTTTATAGTGTGTTCAACCTCTGCACATGTTGAAATAGTCTTTTCAATTTAATCCAGAAAAACAACTAAGTAGGATGTTGACTATCCAGGTTGGTTATAATGCATACACATCAGATGATAGTATGCATTCCATTTATATACATTCTACAGTCCTTTTGGTCTACATTACATATTTTTGCAATGACAGAAGGAAAATCCACATCAATTGGCATTAACAAGAATATGGACAACGATAGGATCTAGCGAATCAAGCTCACTCTAGAATAAATCAACCGGGGAAATAAAGATATTTGGAAGTACTGTTTTACAAGGATCTTTTACAATTAGTCAATGACACATAAATGACATGCATGTCACTAAATATGATAAAAGTTTATGCAAGTTTGAAATTCAAAATCAAACAAAGGACCCCTGATGACAACTCAATCACTGGCATAGGAGAAGAATAAAGCAATAAATTATGGAAGGAAAAAGGTAATTATTGGCCTTGATGGAGATTCTTTTCAAAGATCAGTACAAACTTGAGTCGTTTTGTTTTATAGTGTGTTCAATTTCTGCACATGATGAAATAGTCTTTTCAATTTAATCCAGAAATAACAACTAAGTAGGATGTTGACTATCCAGGTTGGTTATAATGCATACACATCAGTTGATAGTATGCATTCCATTTATATACATTCTACAGTCCTTTCGGTCTACATTACATATTTTTGCAAGGACAGAAGGAAAATCCACATCAATTCGCATTAACAAGAATATATCTAGTTTATGATCCATAAAAGAGAGAAAAGGATCAAATGGAACTACCAGCAAACCCTAAAACCTGCAATAAATGAAGAAAGTAACCACTCTAGCGCAACACACTTAGTGAGAAAGATGCCTAACACAAGTCTGCTGAAGGGAGAAATATGCAATAATAGCCATTATAACCCCAAGTGCACTAGAGAGAGAATAACTAAGCACAAGAGAAAAATTAAGCCATGAACAATAGAAAATGCCAAAGATGTAGGTGTCCTTGGGCCAAAATAAGATTGATAAAGGACAAGGCCCATAGGTCAAAGAACGATCAAGATAGATCACAAGATGAGATTACAAATGACTCCTGAATATATCTATACACAATCCAAGAGGTACGGCAACCCCCCACAATCCCAAAAAGAGTGGTTATGGGCCCACATAACAAGTTGACTAGGCCAGTGGCCAGCCTTAACCAAAACCTAGTATTATAATAAAAGCTTATAGGTTTCCATTAGCCACAGGCACATACATTATGATTCATAACGGTTTGCAATAGCCATATGTGAGAATTATATCATTCCCAACATGTTCCAGAGTGGAACAACATTAAAATATTTATTGAGAAAAAATCATCAGAATTCTTATTTGCTCAGCTTGCACATATATATGCCCCAAACAATAGATAACTACCAGTAGTTTGTCATCTAACACTGATTTGATTTTATAAATTTTTGCAGGTAACAGATAAAAATTTGCATCCATCACAATGAAACGAGAATATATTCTTTAAAAACACCAGAAAACTAAACAAAAGATCTGGTCATAAAAATAATGTCAAAATGCTCACCAATGCTGCTTTTTCAAGATGAAGACATATTGTATCTAAAGGCAAGCTAACCCCATCTCCTGGGTACAACTTAGATCCAACTCTCCTTAGCACAGAACAACCTTCTGCTACGCCACCTCTACTGAGAGCTTGATCAAGCAATCTAGCCCATGTTTCCCGCATAATGCCACTGTCAGGATCTCCAGCATAATTTGAGAAGTGGAGAATTTCCAAACAAACCTGAGATCATGCACAAATCTAAATTAGAGAGAAACTAAAAATAAAAATAAAAAATAGAAAACCTTTTTAAGAATAAATGTGTACATATATCCCTTCAGAACAGAGTGCCATAGCAACTTGATCCCTCGTGGTTAATTCTAAAAAATCTTTTAGGCATTTACTCCCAAACAGGAAATAAATGAGCAATGTACAAATAATGTGAGTGCATCCATTTGAAAGACTTTAACTATACTAATAATGTTAACTCCATACAACTTAACAGTGAAAAAAAACAACTGAAGGCATCGCATTGACACAAGAAATGAGCAAAATTCCGAAATTTTAACCACAATATAATAACCTAATTGCTAATCACCAATCATTAATCTCTCGCATTCAACAGGTTACAACATCTCTTAGTGTAACCATCTCTAGCACTGATCTGCATTTGACTCGCCCAGTTTGGAAAAAAACTCCAAGGGGCCGACCTGATTCATACATCTCTTACAACATTTCCTCAAATCTTATTCAAAAGGTACAATGTTTATCAAATTAGTGGATGCCTCAGACAAAGTTAAGACTAAAGAGTTCCCAACTGATTCACGAAATTGTGCAGGAAGTTGTTCAGGAGTTGGGAGACCAAAATGTTGTATAAATTGTTACCAACAATGCAGCTAAGGCTGCTGCTTCACTTTTTGAAATTAGGCAGCCCTCCATATTCCAAACCTCTTGTGCTGTGCATTAGATTTAATGATTGAGGAGGACATCAGTAAAAAATGTTGGATACGAGGATGTGGATAAAGCAAAATCCATAACCAAATACATTTACAATCACACAAATGTGCTTAGGACCATGAAAATATACAGTTAAGACAAGAAACATGTTCATCCTGCAGTGACCAGAGTTGCAACAAGCTTCAACTTCTTGCAATCCATGCCTGACCAAAAGATAGATCTCAAGAGGATGATTTTCCAATGTTCCACCAAGACTCCAGGACGGGGAGACGCGGGTGCGGGGAGACACACAAAGGGGACAAGTGTGAGTACCCTTAAATTTTAGGGAAAATTGGGGGGACGAGGGGACGTCAAGGTATATAATTTTTTTCCTTTTCAATATAAATATATATATATCAAATTCATATTCTATAATGAAAGCATAGATACAATAATACATACATATTTGAATTAAATAATGAAATACATTGATCCATACTCAACATCCTTACTAATACATACATGATTCATCCATAGACCACGAGATTCAATAATGAAATACTCTGATCCATATTCATTATTCGTCATCCTAGAATCTACATTGACTTAAAAATTAAATTCATCATTCTAGATTCTAAATTGATTTAAAATTTAAATTTGTCATTCATCATTCTAGAATCTAATTAGTACTAAGAAGAATAGACTATAATAGACATTGAAATCTAAAGCCTGGAATAGTAAATTGATATATCTAAAACTCAAAAACAATGGAGTGATGAGTCTAAAAGGCACTCTAAAATACACAGAGGGCTTGGTGCTCTTGATTAAATACTAATTCCATACCCTTATACATGACAAAATGCAACGGAAACATTGCAATCCATCAAATCCTGAATTCCTGAAAAACTGTTAAGTTTGCTGGATTCTGAGTGAGATCTAAAATTCTACTTTCTCCATATGAAATCCAATGAGGTCGGAACCACTCTCAAACATCATGAGTCATTTCATGGTAATGTTAAAAATTTAAGTAAAAGGATGAAAATAAAAGATATGGTCAAATACTACGTTTTCCCTGTCATAAATAATTGTTTACAAGCAAATTTAAGGGGGGACCAATGTAACAGGAATCGGCGAGTACTCACACGTACTCGCGATTCCAACTCTGCTCGCCCATGAAACGATCTGAGTCGAATCTCTACGAGTCAAATGGTGTTGACCGAGTTTGACTCGTGGTCAACGCAAGTTTGACTCGCAAGTATGGCGATTATTTCAATTTTGCCGATTCCGCGTTTTTTCCCGAGTCCTGCCAGTTTTGGGTTTAGGGTTTATCAGGTTTCGGATTGTCGCTTTGTAAGTTTATCGGTTACGTCATAGAGCTATTTCATAGTCTAGACATCGCAAAGTTGACACCGCAAAGCCGGATTGTTGACAATACATATTACATACATCGCAGAGCCGCAGAGGCATTCCATACACCATAGAGCCGGATTGTTGACATAGACGGTTGCACCGCAGAGTCGCATTTGACGCTGCAGAGCCAGATTGTTGACATACACCTGCATGAGCCTTGAGGTAACCTGCGTGAGGTATTCATTTTAACATTCATTTTAACATTCTGCAAAAACATATTGCTTGATACAATAAAACCAGAGTTCTGCATGTTTTCTAAATATATAATATATATGCATCAAAAACTTATTATCCCAGATTGACGAATGGTTGGAATATGCCAATGTCTTTTCCACTGGAGCTAAATTTGAAAAATCTTGTACTTATGTGGATAATTATCTATCACTGCGGACTTTTGTGGTTGGGTATAGTTTATCTGTAGTTGATATAGCAGTTTGGTCTGGTCTAGCAGGTATGCTATTTATTAGTGGTCATTTATATATTTGTAGGCATCTATTTTTATGAGTTCACCATCAGTTGATGCACATGTTGCTCATATACATAGGGCATTGCACACGCAGGACTAGTTTGTATCTCTTGCTCTCTTACAAGTTATGTGAATTTATTGCCCATCAATTGCATATAAGCTTGTCTATATATTAACAAAAATCATATAATTGGACCGTGAATCTTAAATCATTTCCCTCGCTATATGAAAGTCCACACAAAATGTATCCCATTGCTTATTTGCAGAGGCATTTTGAGCTACATGTTCACTGCCAAAAAAATTCTTATTTAAGGGCATATGTGATATAAGAATCCGTTGTACTACACTCTAAAATTTGAGGCAACCAAGTATCATGAACAATCAAGTATCACATATAATAGATTATGCAAAGATACCAAGCATTCACTCCAGGGACTTTTATCACCAACTTCCTTTAGCTTTCCTTGCCAGCAGAGAGCATTTATTACACAGATTATATGTCTCATCCTACAAAACCTGCATCATATCAGGTTTACTTTTCTCACTATAATTACAATCAATAATTACATCAATCAAAAGTTAAAACTCTCCAAAAAATCAACCAAACTCAGGTTTTATTGTATCAAGCAATATGTAACCTGCATTTCATGTATCACGCAATATGTTTTTTTGGTTTTATTGAAAGGCAACATTTCTATATGTTTACTGACATCTGTCTTCATTTAATTTTTTATAATTCTAGCATATTTTAAATTTTTGGATCATTTTTAAATTTGATTTTTTATTGTCTTTCACAAGAGCCACAAATTAAATAGAAGCCACGACTCCAAATCTTAACAGAAGCCACAAATTAAACACAAGTTCAAAGAAACAACAATGCCGAGGGAGAAGGACTTTGCTTGGGCTTATTGTGACAAGATTCCCGGAGACCCTAGGCTCCCTTGTAAATTTTGCAAAACAAAATGTAGTGGAGGCATTTATAGATTCAAGTTCCACCTTGCACAAATACCTAGCCATGATATAGGTCTTTGCAGCAACGTTGATGATAATGTCAAACACCAAGCAACCTTGGCCCTTGATATGTTAGATCAGCATAATGCCAAGAAAGCAAAGCAAAATACTGAAATAGGAACTCTTGGAGTTTATAGTTTTTCTACCACTAGCCCCATGTCACCTCACTCTGTTGAATCCTCAATGTCGTTCCCAAGTTTCCCACACATGCCTCCAATGCCAAGTCAAACTCAAGGCCAAACAAGTCCTTCGACTCCTTCCTTCAACACTAGAGGTGGAAACATAAACACCTTTTTTGGTCCCCGCACAAAACCCGATTCCCAACCTACCTAGGATGCCACTGGTAGGAAAGAAAATATCCATAGTCAGGCAAGGAAGGCCATTGCTAACTTTTGGTACTATTCTGACATACCTTTCCACTGTGCCAAAAGTCCTTATTGGCAAGCTATATTGATGTAATTGCTATTGCAGGTCTAGGGTTCAAAGCCCCTACATTAGAGAGACTTAGGACAAATATGTTGTTAGAGAGTGTTGAAGATGTCATGCTTGTGCTAGCTGAGTTTCGTGCATCATGGGTAGAAACATGGTGCACCATCATGAGTGATGGATGGACAAATCAGAGGAATAGAACTTTAATAAATTTCCTTGTATCTTGTCCCGCAGGCACAATGTTTCTCAAATCAATGGATGCTTCAAACAAGGTTAATACTGCCCAACTTATCTGTGAAATGATGGAGGAAGTCATTCACGAAGTGGGAGAAGAACACGTTGTACAAATTGTCACCGATAATGCAGCTAATTATATGGCTACTGGTAGACTTTTTGAGATTAGGCACCCCACTATTTTTTGGACCTCTTGTGCTGCCCATTGCATAGATTTAATGCTTGAGGACATTGGTAAGCTTCATTAGATACATGAGGTTGTGGAGAAGGCAAAATCCATAACCAAATACCTATACAACCACACTATTGTCCTAAACACTATGAGAAAATACACTGAAGGTAAATAAATTGTTCGACCTGCAATGACTAGAATTGCAACAAATTTCATAACTTTGCAATCTGTGGTTGAGCAAAAGATAAATCTGAAGAGGATGTTCTTGGGACCTTAGTGGATGGGATCTAAACATTCCAAGACCCTTTAAGGCATTGAAATTGTTGCACTTGTGTTTAATGATGGTTTGTGGAAAGATGCCAAAAAGATTATTGTTGTGACGGAGTCCCTTGTTAGAGTTCTTAGGTACTTCAAGTCTTTTAACTTTTCATTTTTTAAATTTCATTTCAAGCTTCTTTTTATTTACAATGTTTCATATTTCTTTAAATTTGAATGCTTGAACTTTCAGGATGGTTGATGGTGATAAACCCGCTATGGGTTACGTTTATGAGGCGATGGATCTCACAAAAGAGGCCATCAAAAGAAGATATGGGGATGATGAGAAAAAGTATATGCCTCTTTGGGACATTATAGATGCACGTTGGGATAGGCAATTACATTCCCCCTTACATGCTGCCGAGTACTTCTTAAACCCATAATATTTTTATGATAAGAGCAAATTTAATGAGGATGGGGAGGTTGGCAGAGGACTTATGACATGCATGGAAAGGTGCTTCCCTGATCCAGAACATCAAAGTCGTGTCTTTTCCCAACTACAAGATTATAGGGCGCCATCTAAATTGTTTGCCTATACCAGTGCTATAAGACAAAGGTCTAAGATGTTGCCACATACCCAACTTGAAGGCTTCATCAATTCATTAAATTTGTTTAAACTTTATTTTGTATGTTAAATGTTTTATTAAATTTTCTTTTCTTTTTAAGTTTTTACTATTTAGTACTTCTACTCACAAACCCTTACCACTTGCTAGGTCTTTGGTGGCAAAACTTTGGTAGTGATACACCAGATTTGAAGAGATTTGCCATTCGAATCTTAAACCAAGCATGCAATGCTTCAGGTTGTGAACGCAACTGGAGCATGTTTGAGAAAATAAATTCTAAGAAGCGCAACCGATTGACACAATAACACTTGAATGACCTTGTATTTGTCCATTACAATCTACGACTTTGCAACAAAGAAATACTAGGTGAGACTCGAGAGCTTGAATTTGAAGGTTTCATAATCTAGTTTGTACTTTAAAGTTCAAACTTCAAAGTGAAAGTTTAATTCACATTTCAATGTCTCATGATAATGACAGGTATGGATCATTCACCAATCGACCTTAAAGAGATAGATTTGCAAACTACAAATGCGGTAGACTGGGTTCAATTAGATGAGCCTCCTCTTTTAAGCCTTCATGACTTGGAGAACTTTGAGAGTCAAGCAAGCAAACGAGTGGAAGCAATCGCTTCTAGTTCTCACTCTTAAGAGTCTTAGACTTTTAGTTGCTGATTTTTTTCTGATTAGTATGCAATTTTTTGTAAACTTTTAGAAGCATATGCTTCTAAGGACTCAAGAATCAGTGCTTTGGATCATGTTTGGACTCATGACATATATGAGATACTTATTCATTCATGATATTTTGGACATCTATTGATATTATGCATTGTTTGGACATGCCTTTACCCAATATTAATGAAAAATGGTTTTTTTAATTCAATATATGTGTATATTTTTATTTAATGAATTCAAATAATTTTTTGCCGATTTTTTCCCGATCTGATTAAAACTTTTCACTCTTTTGCCTCGCCAATTTATTGCCGATTCCAAGTCTGGTAACATTGGGGGGGACGCATAGCCCATTTTGAGGGGGGACACCCAGGTGTCCCCCACACTGGGGAAACGTCCCCCCCCCCCTGCGTCTCCCCACATCTCCCCAAAAGGGGGACGTGAGGAAACGTTTCCCCAGACGTCCCCCCGTCCCAGGCGCGTGGGGTGTGACGGGTGCGCGCATCCGACCCTGGGGGACGCGTCTCCATGGAACACTGTGATTTTCAGACCTGTGTCAATCGCATCTAAATATGGCAAAACCCTTGAAGTCATTGAAATTGTCGTTCTCATGCTTAACGATAGTTTCTAGAAAGATGTCAAAGAGATTATTGTAGTGATAATCATTTGTCAAAATGCTCAAGTACTTGAACTTTTTCAATGTTCAGAGTCAAACTTCATTTTATTTTCAAACCTCCTTTATTTCAAAATTTAAATGTTTGACAATTGACTTTGAACTTTCAGGATGGTTTACGGTGACAAGCCTGCTATAGCCTATAGGCTCATTTACAAGGGAATGAATCTCACCAAGGAGGCCATCAAAAGAAGACAACAGGATGAGGAATTCAAGTACATGCCTTTTTGGTATATTATTGATGAGAGATGGGGCAGGCAGTTTCATTCCCCGTTATATGTTGCTGGGTACATTTTTAACCCACCATATTTTTATGATAAGATATTACGACCAAATTTAATGAGATGGGGAGGTCAGTAGAGGACTTGTGACATGCATCTAAAGGTGCATCCCTAGTCAAGAAAGTCAAAGTCGCGTCCTTGCCCGACTACATGATTATAGGGCACCTGCAAAATTGTTTGACTATACAAACACTATGTGTGAAAGAATAATTTTGCCAGATACCCTTGAGCACTTGAACAATTCATTGTACTTTCGCTATACTATTTGTTTTATAAAATTTATCAAATTTTCACTGTCATCAATCTTGACTCATGAACCTTTGCCACTTGCTAGCTCTTTGGTGGAAAAACTTTGACAGGGATATGCCAGATCTTATGAAAATTGCAATTCAAATCTTAAATCAGACATGCTGCATACACACTTGGAGCATGTTTAAGAAAATACATTCCAAGAAACACAAAAGATTAACACAAAAATGCTTAAATGGCTTTGTAGTAGGAAAATAGAAGGCCAGAAACGTGAGACTTGGCTCAGTGAATCTACGCTTGAGCATTTGAATTTGAAGATTTGATCTAAAGTTTCAACTTTCGGTTTAAATACTAGAGTTCACATTTCAATGTTTTTTGATGATGAGTGGTTTGGATCATTCAGCAATTGACCTGGAAGAGCTAGATCCTACATCAAATTGGCTTCTATCAGAGACTCCTCTTTTTTCCATTAAAAATGCTCTTGTGCATGTTTAAGAAAAACAAATAAAAGCAGGCATGGCCCAAACAAGTTAAATTGAACAAGATAGAACATTACCTCCCAAAGCTCAAAAGGGACTGCATACTCGTTATACAGCTGTGTAATACTTTTTAGCTCTAGAGATATCTCTGTAGCCTTTTCCTTTGCATTTTGTGCAAGAGCATCTTCAGCTACAATGTTCCTTGCAGGAAATGGGTCATTTGAAGGTGAGGTGTCACCTAGTCCCGCAGTTACAACCCTTGATGATATTCGTTCTAATTCTTCCTTAATTTTCATCTGGAAACGGAGTACAGCAAGTTTTCCTTCCAGAAGCTCCAGCAATCCATTGTCACAATGGTCAACCATAGAGTTCACTGTGGCATGGGTACTGCACGCACTCCTTGCTTGCAATACAGCATTACTGAGATACTGATATCTGCAAAAAAATGCAATAAAATAATTAATAAAGCTACATATACGCATTTTTTTATGGATGATTTAGGAGATATCTAGAGTCAACTGACTTAAGTCCTCAGTACAAGATGCTTTCCTGAGAATGAAGAGCAAGCAAATCTTTTACATGCACCTAATTCTACAGTCTTATTGGTTTTACATAAAATATAATTCAGTTTTCACAAAAACCAAAAACCAAAAAAAAATTAAATAAACATTATCCACTAACCATTAGACAAGCAACTATGGATTCATTTCCACTTTTTCTCTATTTTGAAAATGTGAAATGAGAGGTGCAGGAGGAGTTTAGGGATGACAGAAAACTAACCTTTGCTCTAGTGTCAACATTTCACCACCTTCTACTTGCCTCCTTTCTGACAGCCTTAAGAGTACATGTGCTGCAAGCACGTGTTGCCTTTTGTATACATAGTAACGAGCAAGAAGTTCCAGGTATTTGGCTTGCTCAAGATTCAAAGCTTGTCGTGTACGAGTAATGGATGAAGGAGCGGAAGGCATTGCTGATTTGATTATTAAATTGCCAGACTGTCAGAGGAAAATCAAATGACATCAGAATTTACAGTAAAATCAAACAAGAAATCAATGGTGATCAATAACTGTTTAATTATTGATGTTTACAGACTAACTTTGACCCTAGAATTTAGATAGCTACATCAGACAGAAGAAATAGGTTAAGATACAAAACAAATTAGAATACAATTTCAATTATGTTAGAAACTCCTGTACGTAACAAGTCACTAAGAATCCTATAATACTCAGAAGGAAAATATTAATAAAGAAAATAGAGTCAATAACATGCCACTAGACACATCTTTCAATCATTCCCAAAGGATTAAAAAAAATTACAGGACCAGAAGAAAGTGAACAGCACAATTCTATATTTTTATTTTTTATTCTAGAGAAATGTCCATACCTTTGATTGCTCCCGACTTGCACTCTGCAAGAAAGGTACCAGATCTGGTCCCGCAAGCTCCAGCAGTTCATTCTCAAGCCCAAGTTCAATCATTGTTCGGTACAAATATTCATGAAAAGCTTGATCAGGCCATCGAACACTAAGCTGAATAATTTGACGTATATATCGCTCTTGAGATGCTTGGTCAAGCAAAGGCCGGCTTGCAGCATGTCGGACAGGAGATCCAAACTCTCTATGAAGTCTTTTCTGACCAGGTTCACCTTTTAATGATCGAAGAGCATTCATCACAACCTCATAACACTGTTCTCGCAGGGCAAGTGCAGTCTGTCGACGATTCGGATCAATTTGTTCATTAATCGCATCCTCTGCAGGATCTAGAGCCCGGGCCTTTTGGAGGGGAAGCTCCACAACTGCTTCGTAGAATCTACAACCAAGAATATCAACCACCTTAACTATTATACTTTGTTGGAATAACCAATAAAGAGGCATATCTCAAATTTAATAACACAAACTTGGCTTTGAGATCAAGAGGGAAAAACACTTAGCAGAAACTCACAATACAAAATTAAAGCAATGGATCAAGCCAAACATTCAACTTCCATATTCCCAATAAATCATATTGCCCAAATGGTTGTCCTCAATGAAATTGCCATGGAATGACAAGCACAAGATTAAAGACTTTAAAGATGCTCAAGAGTTGAAATGAATGCCAATCAATTATCTTGATGTTAACTAATGACCAAAATAGGTCAAAGGCACTAGATGATCTGAATCAGATCTGAACAAGAAAAATTGGGTATCGGTACAGGCTATTGGTTGAATAGCATGGGAAATATTTGAAGGAATAGATAATGAATGAAATCAACTTGTTATCATGAAGGTCCCCATGCCACCAGCATTGACATCCATTTCCACATTCAATTTGTTTCAAGTCAGATGTAAGAGAGAATAACACTGGCAGTATGCTGTACAAAATAATATGTATATATATATATATATATATAATCATGTATTAAGAAAAATATTGGACTTTCATGAGACCTTTTTCCAAGGGGGAGAAAAGAAAGAAAGAGGAGGAGAAATGACTCCAAGGGAAAGCTGAAGGGTTGGGGATGCCTGACCTTCCAGCTATGCCCTTAGCTGAGCCAGTCTCCTATTTCCTGTTTCCCAACATGGGAAAAGGGGTTCTTTGGCTGTGAATGTAAGAGGACACTGCCCAGACTCACTGAGGAGCTTACAGATGAACCAGATAACCTGTAACTTGCCCATTGCTACATAATAAAATGCCTGGCCGAATCCAATTTAATGTTAGTTTTCCCATTTGGGTTTCCAGTGTAAATCATATCTCAATATGTGTGTTTTACTTTCATGTATTGAGTATGATGCTTTGTTAATTCTTTGGTCGGATTATATTGAGATAATAGTTGTGTGCTAATGGCTGCTCTGTTGTTTGCTAACCTTTGTTGAATAATTAACGAGCTAAGTGTTCAGTATTCTATTGTGAGGAAGGTTGTCTATCTGATACAGTAGTTAAATGGAAGATACCCATCTCATTAGCTGTCTTTTCCCCACCGTTGAGTGATTCAGGAGTTGGGAAATTGACAGCTCCCATTCTAGAGTTGTTGCTATCTACATGGAAGCTGCTAATTTCATTTCAAGAGCTGTTGGAAAAATTTCTCACTCCCCAAGCATTCACATTTGCACACCTGTCGTACATTACAGTTCTCTTCATTGCCAAGCATTTTTCCTTGACCAATAGCATGTATAAGGATGATACTCCACATTCTGGTGTTGTCAGGGCAGGTTTTCTTTGCCCATGAACCATACTGAACGTTTTTTTGACATTGTCACTCTTCCAACTCGCCCTCTGTACATTTTCATTGTTGCTGCTCATTCAATAAGGACTTTGGACATTTTTCTTCATTGCTGGCTGCCAAATTCACCCTCTGAGCATTTATCTTCATTGCTGACCAACCCAATTCATGCTTGAGCATTTTGTTTCATCACTGGTCAACTTGCTGGCCAATTTCCCCTTCCTTGGTTGATTGGACACACCCTTGGTTGACTTCTGGTCAATTTCCTCTTCCTTCGTCGACTGGACACTGTGAAAATTCCTCAACAGGAATCCGTACTGCAGCAACTGATGATATTACTCCTATTTGTTAAATTCCTTTAAACAAATTATTTGCAATTTCCTACAGCAAATATCGTAATACATACACTACAGCGTTCACTTAATTAAATTATATGAGTAAACAAGAGACTGAGCAAGAAAAAAAATACAACACAATAGACACCATTATTTTTAGACAAATGTCCCCAGAAAAACCCAATGCGGGAAAACTGGTGCAACATATCTGAGGGTTTTATTATTATGCAAGAGAAAATCTGAGTAAATCCTTGGATGCTCAACTAGTAATCCGATACAGAGAGAAACTGGAAAAAATGAATGGTGAAATGATCTCACCTTGTCACTGGCAAAATCAAAGTCTGATCACGTTGAACTGGAGCCTCTGCGTAGCCTCTACGGAGAACTGCGTCACTCCTACGCAGATTTTGCGTCACCCTTGCTAGGTATCACGCTGCTCCTTCCCTAGACCCTCTGTTGGCTGGAAAATCCAAATCTTTGCCTCCCAGTCTCATACCCCAACTCCCGACTATTGAAACTCAATTTCCTCAGCAAGAATTCTATTTCCCTCTAAGGCCTACACTACCATTGCATCAGCTCTGCGTGGGCCAGCGTCTACGTCTCTCTGGAAGTCGTTATGCCCTCTCTCTGCTTCCTACTCTTCGGCCCAAGAAAACTTCCTTCTTCTGGATACTCACTACCCCTCTGCAAGAAATCTCCTTGATCAAGATTTCCTCTTGAGAACTTCTCAGTTCATAAATTCAATCTCTTGATCTCTCGGTGTGTTTTCCAAATGACCCTGAAGACCCTTCTCATATCTTTCTGTTGGACAACCAACAGCCTAGAATAACTCCTAATCAAAGGCTCAGATCATTTTGGCTTGATCTTTGTCTTCTTCTAGAAGTTACACCCACAATTAGATTAATACCCATTAATATTTTTTATTTCCTAAGTTTAGACTTAGGGTCCGGTTAAAAAATATTAATTATTTTAATAAAATCGTTTCTAAGTGGAATTTCCCAAAACAATTTCTGGGTTCTTTGGAATACATGTGCCCTAGCTTGCTTGCAAAATTTAAGGCCTAGAGCACATTCGATGCTACCCCAAATCAACACTCCCTCTTAGCCAGAAATGTGCTCTAGCAATAAACTGTTGCCACATACTGCTCTGACTCTGAAGCATCGTCCTCTGTGCTGCTGATGTCTGACATTGTCCACAAACTACTACACTGTTGTTGCAACTGTACTATTGCTTACACTACCACTGTCAACACTGCATCCGTACTACAACTCCCTCTCAAGTGTTGCATATGTGTTGTTGTTGTTGAAGAATCTAGGGCAAATGGGATTAATGTGATTCTTCTAGACTTGATAACAATTTGCGAAGTGCTTTTGCAATTTATCTTAGCATGATCTTCTTCGTATTATTAGTGTGTGTGTTTGCTTCATCAAACTACTACCAAAACAAAGAGACAAGAACACAAGATGTTTGGCTTTCTGCCAAGGCCAAAACCTCTCCCTCTTAGAGAGGAAAACCCGCACAAAATTCGTCTTATAGAGATTTTAATTGACGACTACCAAGACCATGACCCTTGACCTATCAAGCCACTCCAAGACCAAGACTCCAATCCTCTTCTTACTGCTAAGATCATCATCATCATTACTGCTTTACCAAGATCATTATTGTTGCACATTGACTGCTCATCGAGATCACCATTGTGCCTTTACTAAGATCATCTCTGCACCTTCATCACGTTCACTGTCATAACAACGAGGTCCATATGTATGTATTCATGAGAGTTGCACCGAGAACTTTTACATGATCAAGACTTTGTAACTATGTCTTCAACATATCCATGACAGAGACTGAGATCATGACTGTGTCTAGATTATAAGAATGTGACTATGGGATCATACCAAAACATGTCACTGCGAGATTGAGAGTGTTACTATAGGATCATCGAAGTCCTCTTCATCACAATTAAGCTGAGGCTGTAACAGTACCGAGATAGTATTCTAAAAGTGTAAATATGCCGAGAAAGTGACTGCAACTAGGGTGTCGAGGCAGTGGTACTTATCCGAAAAATACACAAGTTGCATTATGGACAGACTTCGACATTACCTCCATGTGGCATATGAAAACCTTCCTGTAACTGCCATCAAAAACTTCAGAGGGATGCGAGTTTTGTTGCTATTCTTTTGCGAAGACCCTAGCCACATATATATGGTGGTCAGCCTATGCATTTGAGCTGACATGACAGTGTGAACCATTGTGTCCTTTTATTAAGTTGACATGATTGTACTTGTTAATTCATTTGCAGGCCGACATGACTGTTCTTGATAATTCATTTTGCTTGCTGCCTTCTTCAAGGGGATGGTGCTTGTCTTGGAGGGCTTTGATCTAGACACTAGGTTGACTCATTTACATTACATATAAGCTCAAGAAGAGCATGACATTCACTCTTTGACTTTCCTAGACCTAAGAAATGAACAAGAAACTCATTTTTATCATTCACAAAAACTAATATTTCTTTTTCTTGACAAGTACAAAGATCAAAGTTACATTTGTAAATTCCAAACCTAGTTACACTTTCTTCAACACTCCCTCTTAACTAGGGAGGTATTTATAATGGTACTTGGTTATTCTCAATCTGAAGAATTTCTCATAAGAAGAATCGGAATGGTAATCCCATCTGTATAGCATCATATCAATCAGCATTGTCATAGTGCAAGGCCTTGATTAACAACTCCATCTCTCCATGAGACCATGGGCTACAATGCTGGCGAGACCAATGATTTATAGGCACCTTCATCATTGTCTTTCAAGGTACATACCCACCCGAGTGTTCACTGAGTATGACCTTCTAATACTATTCTTATCTTGGGTTCCCAACCTTCAAAGAATATTGATCCTCTTGCCTACTCTTATCTTGGATACCCTACACATCCTTAAAGACTATCAGATGACAGATGATTACCCAATCCTCCCATTCTTTCTTCCCAACTGAAGACAAGAATGTTGTGTCTATCATGTGTCTACATTTCCATTTATGGCCTTCACCTAGACTTACGGTTGTTAGTCTTGGTCTAGTGCATGACACATGACATGGAAAAACACAATTGTCAATCCTTTGTAATCAAGGGTGATCTTAATTCAAACTCCCTCTTGATCAGGGACCTGTTAGAGCTCCCTCTTAGCTAGGGACTCTTATACATCAGCAGTTTCTTCTTCGTGGGTTCTTCAGTTGCTTGATCTTTTTCTCTCCTTGATGTCATGAAATTTAGTTGAGCTTCTTCCTTGTAGGGCAACAACCATAGACCACTTTCCTTCTTATTTCGTCAAGTCATTCCTTTCTTCATGGAAAGTGGCCTTCTTGACATACATCTGGAACTTTCTTCATATGGCTACTTCTTTTCTCTCCATGCTTCTTTCAGGAGTTTTCATCCATCACATGAATGTTGGTTGTACTTGTACTTACAAGTCTTGTTCTAGCAGCCCTACATCAACTCATCCAGATATTATTCAAGAAATCAAAACATCATATTAAATTAAATCATACCTTACGAGATGGCTCTCCATCATGACATCTTCTTGCAGGTATCAACATCGTGCACACTTATTGACATATCTCCCAAAGATATCCATTGTCAAGGGTCTTTATCTATTTCAGACTTTCATTAGAGCTTTTATATCTTTCTAGGAGATTTCCTAGTCAAATCTTCTTGGTCTTTTGGATGTTGATTGCCTTCATCATGGTTGCATATCTCACGATCTCTTCCTCCCTCACACATTCCATTTCCCAGAGCTTTTAATCAAAGTTTCTTAGTTAACTAACTCATACTTCATATGAGGACATATTATGTTGATTTCATCTAGTGTGACTTATGCCCTCTTACATCCTTTCGGAGGAGGAGATCATTTTTCCCTTGATCATGCTTCTTAAGATAGAAGCAATGATCCATGTTACCTGCAACCATATGACACGACATTATAATATTAAACACAATCATACATACCTTATTTTACCTTCAGGTCATGGAGTTTTCTTCCAACAGCTTCCTTGATTGAAGAGATCTTCAATCCCTTGATCTGCTTTATGTCATCACATCATTATCTCATGGATTCCATAACTTGGAATTCTTGTTGAAACGCTTGCTTCCTCTCTCGATTAGTGAACCCTTCGATGAGGATTCTATGAGAGAGTTTTGAGGATCTTGTATATCCCCAACTGGCAGATGTTTCCTTTTTGACCTCATGTATGATGAGCCTTGTCCCAGATGACTCCTTCCTTTTCTTCAATGTCCATTGAGATTCCCAAGAGCTATATTATTCATGTTTGTCTGCCATGGGTTTTGTCCTTCATGATCCCATGGTGATGTCACAAACTCTTGTTTCTAATGCTTCCATGATGCCATGATGCATCTTATTATCTCAGTCATATCTATAACACAAGATTTAGGAGCTTATGATAGGATCATTTTGTGAGGAATGTTGATCCAGATTTAAACAGGTACGCAACAAGATACCGAAATACCCATATACACAAAGATGCAACGGAAATAATACTTCATTTCATTAATGTAAAATACTGAAACATGCTTACAAACAGAAATGGAAATAAACTAGCTAGGGCGATGGTAGCTTATCTCTGAGAAGAGATGTGATGGCTACATGCATCTGAACTGTGTTACAATGAGGCTCAAAGGCCTTTTTCTTGTTGAGAAACAATGGAAAACCCTAAACATCCAAAAACCTAACCCTAGGAAATGAAACGCCAAACTGTGGGCCCCATTTTGGTAGATTGGTACATCAACTTCCCGAGGTCATAAATTTGGCATACGATCTCCATTTGATGCGCACAATACCTCGATAGAAAGATCTATCCGAGGACTACAAATTTTGAGAGAGCAACATCAGTGTACGACCCATGTTGCTCCCGATTTTCCCAAAAAACGTCGTTTAGGACCTCAAAACGGCTCCGAAAGTTCAAGACCTGAAAAACTGCTAAAAAAAAGTAAATTGTGCTACAATTAAAAAAACTGAAAAACTAAAAGAGACAGATGTGGGGCTCCAAGTGGGATAGGCCCGTGGCCACCAACATCCACCTAGATCAAATGCTATCTTAGTCATAGGAGAGATTTGATACTCCCTCTTTCCTTGGCCCTTTTCCTTAGCTTCCTCTATCTTTCAGTGATTTGAGCTTCCAAAATGAGCTTCCAAAATCTCTCTATAGCATTGAATCTTATCTATACTTATTTTTGTCTTTGCTTGGGGACCAACCTTGTCTTTCCTTTCTGCACATGGTTGAATTCTTTAATCCTTTAATACTATAGATTGCAACTTGTCTTTCTCTATCTAGCACAAAGACCACAAATTGTCAGGTGAGGTAACCTTCTATGTTCATTGATATTTATTACCTTGATCATCAATGATTACTACCTTCTTATCACAGATTTGCATGAAGTTATTCCTTCGTTCTTTGATACCTTTACTATTGTGTAGGTCTAAGTGACCTTCTTTTCTTTAATTTACGAGAGTATATCTAGCATTTCATATATCTCTCTTCATGTCTCCTCTTTTGCTATTTAGGTATGAGAGGACTTTTGAGTGATATCACATGAATCCTATGAGTCTCTTGATGGATTCAAACAATGCTTGACCTTCATAGACCTTTTCATAGAGATCAATCATTTCTCTTTTCTATGAGGATTATGGCAATCCTCCTTATTTTATGCAAGTACTTTCGATTATCTAACCAATTTATAAATCCCCTTGCAATCATGAAATCATTTAACCAAATCTGATTATAAAATTGAAAGATATTTACTTGGTGTGTGAAGAGGAGATCTTCACCTTGATGCTTCTTATGCTTGAGTTGCCCATCATTAGTATCCTTTCATCACGACTTCCTTGGAGGCCTTCTAGTACCATGAAACTAGTGGTCTTGACATCACCAAGACTGAGACTATCTTTTATGGCATGGAGAAAGTTCAGTGATCAAGAAGTGAGGATCACTGATATACTTCATCAAACTAAGCATGAGTTGAGTGCATGACTATAATTACTGAAGTTGATACTCCATGACTATTGTAGACTTGCTTGATGTATACTTGCTCCTGTAATCCTTTCAACCTGCTTTGATGTTCCTAAAGACAGATCCTTGTATGTTTTTTTTTGCTTCCCTTCATTTGACTTCAGCACCTTAGCTCTGATACTATGTTCAAGAATCTAGGGCAAGTAGGATTAATGTGATTCTTCTAGACTAGATAACAATTTGTGAAGTGCTTTTGCAATTTATCATGGCATGATCTTCTTATTATTATTAGTGTGTGTTTGCTTCATCAAACTGCTACCAAAACAAAGAGACAAGAACACAAGATGTTTGGCTTTTTTCTAGGGCCAAAACCTCTCCCTCTTGCAAAGGAAAACTCGCAAAAACCTCTTCTTATAGAGATTCTAATTGACAACTACCAAGACCATGACCCTTGACCTATCAAGCCACTCCAAGACCAAGACACCAATCCTCTTCTTACTGTTGAGATCATCATCATCATTACTGTTTTACCAAGATCATTATTGTTGCACCTTGACTGCTCATTGAGATCACCATTGTGCCTTTACTGAGATCATCTCTGCACCTTCATCACGATAACCATCATAACAACGAGGTCTATATGTATGTATTCATGAGAGCTGCACCGAGAACTTTTACATGATCAAGACTTTGTAACTATGTCTTCGACATATCCATGACAGAGACTGAGATCATGACTGTGTCCAAATTATATAGGACCATCGAAGTCCTCTTCATCACAATTAAGTCGAGATTGTAACAGTACCGAGACAGTATTCTGAGAGTGTAAATATGTCGAGACAGTGACTGCAACTAGGGTGTCGAGGCAGTGGTACTTATCCAAAAAATACACAAGTTGCATTATGGATAGACTTCAATATTACCTTCCTGTGGCATACGAAACCCTTCCTGTATCTGCCATCCAAAACTTCAGAGGGATGCAAGTTCTGCCGCTATTCTTTTGCGAGGACCCTAGCCGCATATATATAGTGGTCAGCCTATGCATTTGAGCCGAACATGATAGTGTGAATCGTTGTGTCCTTTTATTGAGCCGACATGACTGTACTTGTTAATTCATTTGGAAGCCAACATGATTGTTCTTGTTAATTCATTTTGCTTGCTGCCTTCTACAAGGGCATGGTGCTTGTCTTGGAGGGCTTTGATCTAGACACTAGGTTGACTCATTTACATTACATATCAGCTCAAGAAGAGCATGACATTCACTCTTTGACTTTCCTAGACCTAAGAAATGAGCAAAAAACTCATTCTTATAATTCACAAAAACTAATATTTCTTTTTCTTGGCAAGTACAAAGATCAAAATTACATTTGTAAATTCCAAACCTAGTTACACTTTCTTCAACAGCTACTAGCACTGCCACTGCCAACTGCTACTGCACTGCAAACTGTTGCTTATAGCAATGAAAAACATCCAAAATTACTGAGCTAACTGGTGTTTAGTATGATACCACGTGAATGTTGGAACTGACTACTGCTAGTCTCTGTGCTGCCCCTCTGAGTTTACTGCGTTGTTGCTGACCTCTGCTCTGTGCCATTTTCACTATTATCAACTCTGCTCTGCGATGCTCAAACTTTGGCGCTCCTAGCCACTGCAATTGTCTCCCCGACACTCCTCGGAACCATCCAACACTAGTCCATCCTGCTACTCCTAATCTAGGCTCCCGTAGCAAGGTATTGATCTGAGAGGTGGACTTCTCAAGGATCCTACCCATTTGTACCTCTTTCGAACTACAACTCCAAATCAGCCCACCTACCTCCTGGAGGTATCTCGTTTGTCATGGCAAACTCCTCTTCGATCTTCGAGGGTGCAGCCTTCGAATCGTGTTTCTCATCCTTGTCCTTCTTCTTGAGAGGACACTGAGTAGCGTAGCGACCCATCTCACTACACCTGAAACACTTGATCTTCACGACGTCTTTCTTACGTCTCTGTCGCTCCTGTTGTCCCTTCAATGCAAGGGTTGAATTATCCTCCTCCTCCTTGGGCTACGACCCACTGTTGTTGCTGTTTCTGTCAAGTTTGACCTTGACTAAGTCACTCCTTAGCTCCTTTTGTTTTAGAACTACCGACATCTCATTCCAATTCAGCAATGCTGCTCTGCCCTAGATACTTTGGACAAAGACTTGCCACTCATTTGAGACAAAATTTAGAGTCAGTCTCATTAACTCTAAATTCTGAGGTGTGTACCACGCAGTCGACAACTCACCACGGGTTTCCTTCAACTTCGTGAGTAATGGATCCACACGTTCTCCCTTCTGCATCTGAGCAGATCTCAAGTTTTGCTCCAAGTACATCTTCCACTGCTCGAAAGATCCCTAATATAACGTGGCCAAGGCATCCCACATCTCCTTAGTAGTTCCTTTGCTAGCAATGTGGCACACCACAATATCCTTGACTCCATCCTGGATCATCCTCTTGGCCTTCGCCATCTCATCTCTATACATCTTCAGCGAATCTGCATCCACAGGTACAACCACCACATTGTCGACGTATGCCTTGAGGGCATGCTCATCTAGAAGGAATGACATTCTAGCCTTCCAGATGACGTGGTTGGATGCTTCCTCCAACCTGTCCTAGTCCCTCAAGCCACTGGTTGCCATTTCTTCCAAAAAAAATGTCGAAAATCCCCTCTACTTCTCACTACTGCTACTCAGCCAATGAGAAAACAAACTTCTCAATGGGAAGTCTACTGAGGAAAATTTCCCTCAAGGTGCTTCTCTTCTCTCTTCTGACGTTTTTCAGCCTAGCAATTTGCTTGCTGAAAAATCTGCATCCCACCAGCGCTCTCAAGTTGCGGCTTCAACGCTGCTCCCTCTGCCCCGAGAAAAAGTTTGAACTGGAAGTCCTTCTCACCATCGACTCACTCTGAGAGAGACTGCCTTGAAAATCTACCCTCCCAGCTTGGAACTGTGTCAATCCTCTAGGGTTTTGAACTGTTGCCTCCTGCAGGTTTTTCGAACTCCCTTCTTCTACTCAGCGTTGGATCTACTGGCTCTTGTTTTCTTGCTTCACTTGTAGCTCCGAAACCATGTGAGAATTCCTCAATAGGAATCCCTACTGCAGAAACTAATGATATTACTCCTATGTTAGGTTGGGCAGACCCACCTATGGTATTGTGCATGATTTTCCCACATGTTTTTTGGACGAGACGGTTTTTGGTCCATAGTATTGGATGCTTTGGCATGTATAAATATGTATTATAACATTGAAAGGAATATAATGAAAAATCAAGCTGGTAGTCCCGGTTTGGTTTTGGGATCCAGTGGGAAAATCTTTGTGTATATGTGTTTTATGTGTTATGCTCTCGCATTGTTTATTTTATGTGTTTTAGAATTCATACGGAGGTAATTTCTGTATAGGGTTAAAACCTACATTTGGTATCAGAATTGTTTTGGCTTCAAGGAGACGCCTTTGTTGCTGAGGGGTTTCACTCAAGCCTGTGTAGACCCTGTTCAGTGGGAGATCTGTGAGATTGATTCTGGTGGTGAAAGAAGATGGCGAGCAATGGAAAGATAGAGATCGAGAAATTTAATTGTCAGAATTTTGAGTTGTGGAAACTCAAGATGGAGGATCTGTTGGTGGATAAAGATCATTGGATCACGGTGGATCTAGGTACTAAACCAACGGGAGTGTCCGATAAAGAATGGAAGAAGTTGGATCGGAAGGCAAAGAGCACAATACGATTGTGTGTCTCAGATTCAGTATTGTTGAATGTATTAGGGGAAGCTACGACAAAGGCTTTGTGCAACAAGTTAGGGACTTTGTACCAATCTAAGTCTCTGGTGAATAAACTGTTCCTGCGGAAAAAACTATATAACCTGAGGATGAAAGATGGAGACTCAGTGACAGAGCATCTGAATGCATTTAATACTGTGGTAAGTCAGTTAGCATCTGTTGATATTAAATTTCAGATGAAGATAAGTGCATCAGTTTGTTGTGTTCTCTACCAGATTTGTGGGATAGTCTGGTTATTGCAATAGGTAGCAATGCAACTGCCTTGCAGTTTGATGAAATAGTCTTGCTGACGGAGGAGATGAGACAAAAAAAATATGGAGAGCCAGAATGGTGATGCGTTGTGTATACGAGGACAGTCCCAGAACAGAAACAAAAACAAGTCATCGAGTGGGAGACCTAAATCTAGAGGGAGATCCAAATCTCCAGGAAAACCTGTAAAGGTGGTGTGCTGGAATGCGGAAAAGAAGGCCACTTCAAAAGGGACTGTAAATCTAAAGCTCCTGACAAAGGAAAGGGACCTGATGAGGCTGCTTCTGCAGAGGCGAAAATCACCTCAGATGAAGGTGGGGATGTGTACTTGGCTTCTTCAAGTATACATGTAGATCATGAGACATGGTTGATTGACTCAGATGCATCCTTTCACTTCACTCCCCATAGAGAGTGGTTCTGCGAATATGAGAAATATGATGGTAGTGATGTCTTCTTGGGGGATGAAAAGAAGGCTAAAATCGTTGGTCGCGGAACAGTAAAGTTGAAGTTGCAAGGTGGAAGAGTTAGAACACTTACGGGTGTTCTACATATTCCTACATTGGCCAGATATCTAATTTATGTAAGCAAGCTAGATGATGCAGGTGTAAAAACAGTGTTCGAGAAGGATACTTGCAAGATGGTTCGGGGAGCACTGGTATTGATGCAGGGAGTTCGGATTGGAACTCTGTACAAGTTGCAAGGTACCACGATTGTTGATGGGTGCAACAATTTTGTGGTTCATGAAAGTAGAGCAGAAAATCTAGTGGTCTCTGGAGAGAAGACCATGTTGTGGCATCAAAGGCTTGGACATATTGGAGAGAAAGGTCTTCGAATACTTCATGGTAAAGGTATGGTAGAAAGTATGAGTAATAGTTCTCTGAATTTTGATTTCTGTGAAAATTGTGTATATGGGAAGCAGAATCGGATGAGTTTCCCCTTTGGTGCTAAGAGGGTGAAACAGATATTAAAGCTTGTGCACAGTGATGTGTTTGGACCTGTAAAGATTCCATGACTGGGTAAGTCTGTGTACTATGTATCATTTATAGATGACTTCTCAAGAATACATGGATATATTTCTTTAAGAAGAAATTTAAAGTCTTTGACAGGTTTAAAGAATTTAAGGCTCTCGTGGAAAATCAGACAGAGAAGAAGATAAAGGTGCTAAGGACAGATAATGGTGGAGGAGTTTTCCAACAAGGAATTTGAAGAATTATGTAAGAAGTGTGGTATAGCACGTCAAAGACTACTCCATATACACCTCAGCAAAATGGAGTTACAAAAAGAATGAACAAGACGTTGATGGAAAGGGCAAGAAGCATGCCTAGTCGTGCCAGATTAGAACAGGAATTATGGGCAGAGGCGGTGGATACTACATGTTACCTGATCAATAGGTCACCTTCATCAGCATTGGAGGATAAGACTCCACAAGAGGTATGGACTAGTAAGAAACCCTCTCTTTCACATCTGAGGGTATTTGGATGTGATGCATATGTACATGTTCCAAAAGAGAAACAAACCAAGTTGGATAATAAATCTGAAAAGTGCATCTTTATTGGGTATAAAGATGGTTTAGAGGGTTATACGATTTGGAATTCAATAACAAAGAAGGTTGTGTACAGCGGCCAGCCGAGATGTGGTGTTCAGAGAGATGAAAGATGTTATTAAACATGAAATCCAACCAAAGGAACCTGAAAAGATAGAGTTTGAGCTAAAGGAGGAAGAATCAGTCTCTGCTCAGAGGAGGAATCAGAAGATGAAGAGCCACAAACTCCGGCTGTGAGAAGATCAGTTCGAGAAAGAAGGCAGCCAAAATGGTACAGTCCATCTACTTTCTATTCAAATTTTGCTTTATCTATTATGGATGATGATCCTAGAACTGTGAAGGAAGCAGTAAATTCAGAGGATGGAAAACCCTGGAAAAAGGCCATGGCTGATGAAATGGCATCTTTGCACAAAAATGAGGCTTGGGATCTAGTGGAGTTGTTGGGTAGAAGGAAAGCCATTGGCAACAAATGGGTGTTTAAGAAGAAAAACAAATGCAAAAGGTAAAGTGGAGAAATACAAAGCTCAGTTGGTAGCAAAAGGTTATTCCCAGGTGTCGGGAATTGATTTTGGTGATATTTTTTCTCCTGTTGCCAAAGTAACTTCTATTAGATTACTTTTATTTGTTGCTGTTGCTTTTGATTTTGAGGTAGAACAGATGGATGTGAAGACAGCATTTCTTCATGGGGATCTGGAAGAGGAAATCTACATGAATCAACCTGAAGGCTTTGAAGTGAAGGGTAAGAAAGAACTAGTATGCAAGTTAAAGAAGTCTTTGGATGGGTTAAAACAGTCACCAAAGATGTGGTATCAGAAATTTGATACATTTATACGGGGACTTGGCTTCACTAGAAGCAAAGCAGATCACTGTGTGTATTTTAAATTAATTGGTGACCGTGTTATTTATCCGGTCTTGTATGTGGATAATATGTTGCTGGTTGGAAATGACAAAGAAATTATCCAGGATTTGAATACCCAAGTGTCCTCCAAATTCGACATGAAAGATCTTGGTGCTGCAAACTATATTTTGAGCATGGAAATTAAAAGAGATCGTGAAAAGAGGAAGTTCTGGTTAAACCAGAGGAAGTATGTCGAGACAATACTGCAGAGGTTTAATATGCAGGATAGTAAACCGGTGAAGGTTCCTATTCTGTAGTGTGAGGTTATCTGCTAAACAGTGTCCCAAGACACAAGAAGAGGAAGAGAACATGTCACGTGTTCCATACGCAAGTGCAGTCGGTAGCCTAATGTATGCAATGGTATGTACTAGACCAGACATTGCACATGCAGTGGGAGTATTGAACAGGTTTATGTCAAAACCAGGGAAGGTGAAACGGGTTTTCAGGTATTTGCGTGGCACTAGTGATTATGGTTTGTGCTACCAAGGAAGACTAAGATTGGACAAAGTGTTGGATATTCATGGCTTTGTTGATGCAGACTGGGCCGGAGATCTAAATCAGAGAATATCTACAAGTGGGTATGTGTTTAACCTATTTGGAGGTGGAGTCAGTTGGATGAATAAGAAAAAATCTGTAGTGGCACTATCAACTACAATGGCAGAATACATGGCAGCTAATCATGCAAGCAAGGAAGCAGTTTGGTTGCAAAGATTGTGTTCAAGTATGTGGTTAGTACAGAAAGCTATAGGGATAGACTGTGACAGCCAAAGTGCAATTTGCTTGGCAAAGAACCCTGCATATCATTCAAAGACAAAGCACATTGATGTTCAGTATCACTTTGTGAGGGATATGATAAAAGACAAAAAGGTGTTGCTGGTAAAGGTGGACACTTTAAAAAATACTGCAGATGCATTGACAAAATTTGTAAGCTTTGAGAAGTTCTCTTGGTGTAGAGAAACAATTGGCATTGCGGGGCAGGATAAATGACCAAACTCTCTTGTGGCCCCCTATGGAAAATAAACAAGTGGGAGAATGTTTGGTTGTGTTATATTCTTTCCATGACTAGCCCATGTAGTTAACCAGGGGTTAGAGGGGGGGAGGTCACAGGGGGTTTGAGGCATACCCATAACCCCACTTTATGGGGTTCGGGAGAGCGCCCCGAAAAATTTTGGTTTTGGAACCTATGTTAGGTTGGGCGGACCCACCTATGGTTTTGTGCATGATTTTCACACATGTTTTTTGGACGCGATGGTTTTTGGTCCATGGTATTGGATGCTTCAGCATGTATAAATACGTATTATAACATTGAAAGGAATATAATGAAAAGTCAAGCTGGTAGTCCCGGCTTTGGGATCTAATGGGAAAATCTCTGTGTATATGTGTTTTATGTGTTATGCTCTCGCATTGTTTATTTTATGTGTTTTAGAATTCGTATGCAGGTAATTTCTATACGGGGTTAAAACCTACAAATAGACACCATTATTTTTGGACAAATGTCCCCAAAAAAACCCAATGCGGAAACATCGATGCAACAAATCTGAGGGTTTTATTATTATGCAGGAGAAAATCTGAGTACAATCATTGGATGCTCAAATAGCAATCTGATATAGAGAGAAACTAGACAAAATGAATGGTGAAATGATCTCACACGGTCATTCGGAGAATGTGAGTCTAATCACGTTGAACTGGAGCCTCTGCACACTATTGCGCACTCCTATGTAGTTCATGTGTCACCCTTGCTAGGTATCATGTCGCTCCTTCTCTGGACCCTCTGCTGGCTAGAAAATCCGAATCTCTATCTCTTAGTCTCACAACCTGGCGCTCGGCTACTTAAACTCGATTTCCGCAGCAAGAATTCGATTTCCCTCTAAGGCCTGCACTGCCACTGCGTCAGCTCTGCATGGGCCAGCATTTACCTCTCTCTGGACATTGTTCTTCCCTCTCTGCCTCGTACTCCCTCGTGCAAGAAAACTTCCTTCTTCTGGATACTCATTGCTCCTCTTTGCGAGAAATCTCCTCGATTAGAATTTCCTCCTGAGAGCTTCTCACTTCAGAAATTCGATCTCTTGATCTCTCAGTGTGTTTTCCAAATGACCCTCAAGCCTGTTCTTATATCTTTCTATTGGACAACCAACGGCCTAGTTTAACTCCTAATGAAAGGCTCAAATCATTTTGGCTTGATCTTCGTTTCCTTCTAGAAGTTACACCCACAATTAGATTAATACCCATTAATATTTTTTATTTCCTAAGTTTAGACATAAGGTCTCACTAAAAAATATTAATTATTTTAATAAAATCGTTTCTAGGTGGAATTTCCCAAAGCGCTTTATGGGTTCTTTGGAATACATGTGCTCAAGCCTCCCTGTGAAATTTGAGGCCTACAGCACATTTGATGTACCCCAAATCAACAGACACCCTTTAGGTCAACTACTTGATTTCCTCTTCCTTCATCCACTGTACATGCCCTTGGTCAACATTTGGTAGATTTCCTCTTCCCAGATGTCTGGTCAATTAGTTAGTCGACCTTACATTTGGTTGGTTGGGTTTATATTGTATAAGAAGAAATTTCAATCTTCAGGAAATAAAAAATAACTACTCCATCAACTTATAAATGCTAAGGACATTTACAAACATATGTTGGACAAAAGAGTAGTGTTTATTCTTTGACTGAGGGAATGTTCCACGATGGCAAAATGGATGGGCTATGAGCCCTCCATTTAAGGATCGGTAAAGTAATACGAAAATGGCAATAAGGGGAGTGCAACAGACATCTACCAAAAGTAATAGAAAACCCAAAGCTAAGAGAACAAAAATGAAACACGTATATATCAAATCAAATAGATCCAGCTACTGGTACAAATGCAAGTAGCAGAAATATAGGTTGCGTTACCCACCGAAATTAGGTGACCCATAGGAGAACTTTTCTCCTAGATTGTCCCAACCCTTAGAGGACGATAAACTGCCCCACCTTTAGGGGGTATCCACTGCTATACCCTACACATCATGCTCTCATCCCCTAGAGGCCAGAGCAATTATGAAGAAAAATCAATCAAAGGCAAAAGACATATGAAGAGTGGAAAAGCAAATGTCGAGGTAACTCATGTACCACAATTGCTCCCACCTACACTCATATACCCAAGTGTGGACTTCCCCTCTTATAGCTACCCTTGTACCATGGCATGTGGCTTGGAGCCTATTACCCTCCACTTTGTGGGTGATTGTGAAAATTCTATCACTGCAGCAACTGATTTATTTTTCCTACTTATTCCACAATAAGTTTATTTATGAAATTACGTCAATAAACATTAAAATAAATATTGCTAGAAATATCACACCATAATACAGAAACAAACATGTGCACAAGCATTAACACATTGACACAGATATTGTGGACAACAGTCCCTGAAAAACCCAATGTGGGAAAACCGGTGCAGCAAGGGAGGATTTTATTATTCAACAATTCTTCAATACAACAAGGTGCCAAATTGGCTTACCCACAGAGAGAAATAATTCTCCAGCACTTCTCTCAATCCCCGCGTCAGCCCAGCTGACCTCTACGTGGCTCTCAAACCCTCTGCATCAACCCTTGCATCACTGTGTCAGCCCTGGGCCTCTTTGTGTCACCCACGCAGGCCTAGCTAGTGACTGCGCAGTCTTTTGCTACTTCTGTGTCTGCCTGAAAAGCCCTGCGTCTGCCTCTCCTGCCTCAACGCTGATCTCCAATGGTTGATCCCGCCTCTTTGCTCTGTACTTGCTGCCTCCTGACTGCTCACCAGACCACTGGTTCAATTTCTCAGCTAACCCCGCTCCACAAATTGAACTGACTGGTCCCCCTCAGTGTGTTCTCCAAGTTACCCTCAAACCTCCTCTTATACTTTTCTCGTTGACAAATCAACGGTCGAAATTAAGTCTCTGATCAACGGCTAACATTAGATATGGCTTGATCCATGACTTTTGGACCATTCTAACACAGTTTTATATTAATTCACATTAATATTTTATTTTCCCTAAATTTAGACTTAGGGACTCCATTAAAAATATTAATTAATTTATTATCTCTCAAACTGTTTAGAATCTACCCAAACCCTTTCTAGATATTGGAGATCTCATGTGCCTTAGCCTCTCCACCAATTTTCGTGGCTAGAGCACATCCAATGCTACCCCAAATCAACACTCCCTCTCAGTGAGGATTGTGCTCTAGTAATACTCCTCATTGAGTATCACCCTAATCATCCGTCATTGATCCCTGTGTTGATGCTAAGCCTCCCTCCCCAACATCCTCTGCACTGCTGCATCTTGTACTTGTGCCCATGGCTCTGCTACAGCCACTATTGCATCTGTACGACAACTCCCTTTGCATCCGTGCTACTGCTGGTCCTTTCTCCCAACATTGCATCCGCACTGCAACTCCCTTTGCATCCTTGTTATCACTCCCATTTTTGCTACTGAAACAGGTTCTTTACCATCCCCATCTTTTCCCTGAATTAGTCAAACTTTGTCCTTCCAAGGGCCTTGGTGAAGATGTCCACCACCTATTCTCCTGTAGGAGTGTAGCTCAACTGTACAGCTCCTTGTTGGACACAGTCCCTGACAAAGTGACACGAGATATCAATATGTTTCGACCTATCATGAAACACTAGATTCTCAGAGAGCTTGATGCAACTCTGATTATCGCACATGATCCTCGTCGCCTCCATATTCCTTCTGAATAGGTTCACAAGTAGCTTTCTAAGCCATATGGCCTCACACGAAGCTATGCTTGCCGCCATATATTCTGCCTCAAATGAGCTCAGAGCCACGGACTTCTATTTTCTACTGCACCAAGAGCTCATTCCTTATCCAATGCTGAAATAGTACCTAGAGGTACTTTTCTGATCCACTGAACTTCTTGCCCAATTTACATCAGTAAATCCACTCAATCTAATATCCTTACTCCTGGTGTACAAGAGTCCATAATCAACAGTTCCTTGTAAATACCTGAGAAAATGTTTGGCTACTGCCCAGTGCGCCCTCTTCGATTCCACCATGAACTCACTGAGGGTGTTGACAACTTAGCAAATGTCTGGCCTGGTATTGACCAAATACATCAGGGACCCTATGAGCTGCCTGTATAGGGTAGGATTGACATCCTTGTCTTCTGATGCATCAATCTTCTTCTAGTTGGTGATCATTGGCATAGCCATAAGTCTACAGTCCTCCATTCCGAATCTTTTCAATATTTTTGTAGCATACCTCCCTTGCCCAAGGAAGATTTCTCCCTTCTGCTGCCAAATTTCCAACCCTAGGAAGTAGTGCATTCGTCCCAAATCCTTCATATCAAATTCTGTGGCTAGATTCTTCTTGCAGTCCCCAATGAGTCTGGATGATCCTGTCAGAAAGATATCATCCACATACAATACTAAAATTAGTGGCTCGTTCTCTACAACCAGATAGTAGAGATTCAGATCCATGACATTCTTGACAAACCCCATCTTCTGCAAGTAGCTATCTATTCGACCATACCATGCTCTCAGTGCCTGTTTCAGCCCATAAAAGGATTTCTTCAATCTGCATACATGAGACTTCTTCTCATGAGTTTCAAAGCCCTCTGGTTGTTCAATGTATACCTCCTCTTCTATTACCCCGTTCAAAAATGTTGTTTTGACATCCATCTGATGGATCTCCCATTCCATCTGGGCTGCAAGAGATATCATGGTCCTAATAGATGTATGCCTGGCTACAGGGGCGAAGGGCTCCTCATAGTCAATCCCTTCTTCTTTAACATACACCTTAGCCACAAACTCGGCCTTGTATTTCGCAACATTGTCGTCTGCAACGTATTTGATCTTGTAGATCCATCTTGAACCTACCACTGATCTGTCTCAAGGCCTTGGCACCACCTCCCAAACATCGTTTACCATTATGGAGTTGTATTACTCTACCATCGCATCTAGCCAAACCTGATATTGAACTGCCTCTTTGAAACTGGTAGGCTCTCCATCCTTAGCTACTAATGCCTGATATCTATCTGGTTGTTTTCACTCCCTCTTATTGTTTCTTGGTGCACCAATGAAGTCCTCTGCATCTCGCAGAATCTGACGAAGTTCCTTACTAGTTCTTCCTCTGCCAGCAGGTCCTTCTGTTCGCTCCTCCTCCTCATCCTAAGAATCTTCCTGTCCTGAGGAAGAACTCTTTACTTTTGTTGGATGAAGAGGCTTAACCAACGGCTCCTCTTTCGACTGCTCCTTGGAAGGCATCTCGCGAGATCTTCTGAGAGCCCTATCCTCCATGAACTTTACATCTCATCATACTACTACCATCTTGCTCCTTGGAAGATAGATTCTGTCTGCCTTAGCGTTCTCGCTATATCCTACTAGATATCCTTTTCTGCAGTATGATCTAGCTTCTTCCTCTTTTCTTCAGGTATGTAGCAATATGCTAAACTCCCAAATATCCTAAAATGACTGACTTCAAGTGTCTTCCCTGTGAAGACTTTTTCTGGAGTAATCTTGCCCACTGCCTGATGAGGAGTCTTGTTCTGAACATAGACTGTTGTATTGCATGCTTCTGCCCACAGGAATTTTGGCATATCCTGATCATACATCATGGCCTTAGCTGCTTCTACAATAGTCCTATTCTTTCTTTCTGCTACCCCATTCTACTCTAGATTATATGGGGTTGTCCACTCTCTTTTGATGCCCTCCTTAGCGCAAAAATCAGTGAAGTCCTTATCGACATATTCTCCCCCATTATCTGAGAGCAAAACTTTTATTTTCTTCCCAGTCAAATTCTCCACCAGAGCCTTGAACTCCTTGAATCGACAGAAAAACCTCATCCTTGGTTTCCAGAAAATAAATCCAAGTTTTCCTTGAGTGGTGATCAATGAAGGTAAGGAAATACTCGACAACACTGAGAGCTTTGACGGACATAGGTCCGCAAATATCAGAGTGTATCAATCCTAGGACACTCTTGGCCTTGTGTTTGCTCCTAGGAAATGCTACCTTGGCATACTTTCCTAGAGCACATCCCCTGCATACATCATCTTGTTCTGTACTCAGATCAGGAACTCCTGTTACAGTGCTCCTAAGAATTCTCAAAGCTCCATGGTGCAAGTGACCCATTCTTCTATGCCATAGTTCGTTCAAGTCCTTGTCTCCATGACTGCCTATTAGCGCCATTGGTGATTCTAGTTGCAATCTATACAACCAATTACTTTTGATCCCAATCTGCACTTTCTTTTTCCAGTTCGGGTGTTTGACATATACCTTCTCCTTGATGAAGTAGACGTCACAGCGCTTGCCTTGTAGTTGCGACACGAAAAGTTAGTTCATCCCCAATCCTGGTACATGCAGCACATTTGTAGCACAGAACCGTTCTCCTTATTCTGTATGCAAAACTATGGTACCCCTCCCTCCTAGAGTACACTTTGCCTTGTTTCCCACGGTGATTTGGAAGTTCATCTTCTCTTCTCGATATTTTGAGAAACACTTCCTGATTCCCCTCATATGCCACGAAGCTCCATTGTCTATATACCATACTTCTGATGATGCAACACTAGTCATACACGCCACTTCTTCTTCCAACCTCGAAGCCAACATAGAGAAATCGAAATCTCTCTCTTGTGCAATCTTCTGAAAATCTGTGTGAGTCCCCTGACGTGGATGCCCCTGCATCGTGGTCTCGACCCATAACTGATTTTCCCTTCTTGTCTTTGATTACTCGCTCTGATACAATGTGAAAATTCTATCACTGCAACAACTGATTTTATTTTCCTACTTATTCCACAATAAGTTATTTATGAAATTACTTCAATAAGCATTAAAATAAATATTGCTACAGATATCACACCGTAACACAAAAACAAATATATGCACAAGCATTAACACATTGACACAGATATTTTGGACAACAGTCCCCGAAAAAACCCAATGTGGGAAAACTAGTGCAGCAAGAGAGGATTTTATTATTCAGCAATTCTTCAGTACATAAGGGTGTCAAACTGGCTTACCCACACAGAGAAATAATTCTCCAGCACTTCTCCCAATCCCAACATAAGCCCAGCTGACCTCTGCGTGGCTCTCAAACCCTTTGCGTCAGCCCTTGCTTGACTGTGTCAGCCCTTGGCCTCTTTACGTCACCCACGCAGGCCCAGCTAGTGACTGCGCAGTCTTCTACTGCCTCTACGTCTAGCCAATGTTTTAAAACTCCGACTCCGACTTCGACTCGGCCGAGGGTCGACTCCAACTCCAACTCTGACTCGGTATTGACTCGGCCGACTCGATTTCAATGACTCGGTCCTTGTAAAAAATACATTAAATATTTATTTTTTATAAAAACACATAATTTTAAAGATTTTCATTCATGTTTCCAAACACACAGCATTAGAATATAGATAGAAGACAACATATGATCAAAGTAGGCTCATGAATATATCCATTATATCAAAATGGCACCCAGTGCATTGTCCAATACATACACGATGATGATATAGAGATCAAAACAAAAACACATAACCAAGGAGGCTATAAGTGTCCTCTACAACAAAAGTCTGTGACCAGTACTACTAGCTACTGCTAGAGTTGCCAACATCATCTGGCTCAGTCTTACTTGGGAGCGGGAGTGAAAGTGGGGATCGGGAGTGACATTTTCAGAAGCTCCCGATTTGGGAGCGAATCCCAGAGGAGTTCGACAACCAATGTCAATAACATCAAGGTACATAGAGGGATTGGTGCTCTTGATTAAATACCAGTTCCATACCCTAATACATGACAAAATTCAATGGAAACATTGCAATCCCCCAATCCTGAAATCTTGAAAAACTGATAAGTCTACTGGATTTTGAATGAAATCTAAAATTCTACTTTCTCCATATGAAATCCAATGAGGCTAGAACCACTCTCAAACATCCTGAGTCATTTCATGGTAATGTTAAAAATTTAAATAAAAGGATTAAAATGAAGATCAAGGAGAATGTCACTTTTACTTTAAAAATTTAACATTACCATGAAATTTGAATAGCATATCAATACTAAGAGAGGGGAATGGACCCCAAAGACCAAAAAACCAATTAATAAAACTATTTGGAGTCCCCCACACTCAAAAAAAACATTAAAAAATTAAAAAAAAAAATGTGTTTTTGGGATTTACTGACTGCATGAAGTGACCCGGCCGAGTTCATACGAACTCGGCCGACCGAACCGGTTCCATGGCCGAGTCGCAAATTTTTTTACCGGCTCGGACCAACTCGGCTGAGTCGGTTCCGAGCTAGCTGGCTTTTAAAACACTGCGTCTACCTGAAAAGCCCTGTGTTTGTCTCTCCTACCTCAACACTCATCTCCAGTGGCTAATCCCGCCTCTCTACTTTGTACTTGCTGCCTCCTGGCTGCTCACCAGACCACTGGTTCAATTTCTCAGCTAACCCCGCTCCAGAAACTGAGCTGATTGGTCTCCCTGAATGTGTTCTCCAAGTGACCCTCAAGCCTCCTCTTATACTTTTCTCGTTGACAAATCAATGGCCGAAATTAAATCTCTAATCAACGGCTAAGATTAGATTTGGTTTGATCCATGACTTTTGGACCATTCTAACACAATTTTATATTAATTCACATTAATATTTTATTTTCCCTAAGTTTAGACTTGGGGACTCCATTAAAAATATTAATTATTTTAATATCTCCCAAACTGTTTACAATCTACCGAAACCCTTGTGGGTATTGGAGATCTCATGTGCCTTAGCCTCTTCACGAATTTTCGTGGCTAGAGCACATCCGCTACTACTCCAAATCAACAGTGATATCCCTAGGAGAAAAATTTTCTCCTAGATGGTCCTAAACCAGTAGCCAATAACCCCTTGCAGCCACCAGATGTAGGAATTTACAGGGTAAGTTCCTCAGACAGAACACGAAAGGACACCGCTCACAAACAGATCACAGAACAATACACCAATATTGTTGACGTCGATAAAACCCTCAAAGAGGGAAACAGTCCACGGCCTAAGCCAATGCGTCCACTTCAGGCAATTTATTAATGTAAAAGAAAGAAAATTTACATAAGGTTCTCTCATGAACGATCACCCTACAAATGACCCTCTATGCTCATTAAATAGAGATCATGGACCAATCAAGTGTTAAGCCATGGATCAAGTGTTGGTAATACCGAGGAGAGAATGAACAGCCAGATCACTTCATGTCTAGAACATATCGTGACCGTCAAATTGTAAATTACAAAAGTACATAATAAAGAAACACACTTTACCTAACTCTACACTAGACCAAGATATACTTAACTATTTCCTATGTGTCAGAATATCTTAACATCCCCCCTTAAGAACAACTTGGGATAGGATTGAAGGATGTACAAATATGACACAATAGGAGAAGGAGGGAGGCATTGGAGCCTATCCCCCTTTAGTGACAACTTCCTGAACTCCAACCATAAATCGAAGTTTAGTAAATTTCGCCTCTATGAGAGCCTTTGTAACGATGTCTGCAATTTGATCATCGGTTGAACAATATTGCACTTCAAGAACATGGTCATGAATGAGCTTTCTGATGAAGTGCATGTGTAGTTCAATGTGTTTGTTGAGCTGATATTGGGATCTTTGCATAGTTGAATGGCACTTTGATTATCAAACCAAAGTGTAGCCGGATGTTGCTGCTGAAAGCCAAACTCTGACAGGATCTGACAAAGCCACAAGGCTTCCTTACTAGTTTATATGACACCACGATACTCTGCTTCTGCTGAAGAAAGAAAAATGGCACTTCATTTATTGCAAGTCCATGTAATAGGTCCAGAACCAAGAGTGAAGACATAACCTGCAGTAGACTTCCGATCATCAGGGTTGCCAGCCCAATCAGAATCAGTGAAACCAACCAATAGAGGAGATGCTTCAGCACTGTAATGAATCTCCAACTGAACTGTACCTCGAACATAACGAAGTATTCTTTTAGCTACTTTCCAATGACTTTCATGTGGGTTTTGCATAAACCGAGCAATAAGGCCAACAGCAAAGGACATGTCAGGAAGGGTATGGGTCAGATACAAAAGTTTCCCTACAAGCTGATGGTACAAGGAAGCTTCAACTTCAGGGGAAGTACAAGTGACTGAAAGTTTGGCTCCAGACTAAAAGGGCGAAGGGGCCGGCTTACAGTCTTCCATGTGAAAATGGCGTAGAAGATCACAGGCATACTTGGACTGGGAAAGGGAAACACCTTCCTTGTTTAGCAAGACTTGAAGACCAAGAAAATATTGCAAGTGTCCTAAGTTTGTAATTTCAAACATCTTTTTAAGGCTGGACTTCACATGGTTTATAAGGTTGGGGTCACTACCAGTAAGGATAAGATCATCAACATAAAGAACAAGAAAGATAAGATACTTACCCACTTTCTTAGCGTAGATAGTATTGTCAGAATGACACCTAGAAAAGCCAGTATCTAACAGAAAGTTATCCATTTTGGCATACCAAGCCTAAGGGGCTTGCTTGAGACCATAAAGGGGTTTTCTTAAGCCGACATACAAGGCTGGAGTCTGTTTGTATAAAGCCAAGAGGTTGTTCCATGTAGATTTCTTCATGCAAGTCCCCATGCAAGAAGGCAGATTTAACATCCCTCTGATGGACTTCCCATTTCAAAGAGGTAGCAAGGGAAAGAACAAGGCGGATAGAGTTCATTTTGGCAACAAGGGAGAAGGTTTCAGTATAGCCAATGCCTTCAACTTGTGAAAAACCCTTAGCAACAACACGAGCTTTATGTTTATCAACTTTTTCATTTGGTCCAAACTTGGTTCTGTAAACCCATTTGCATCTAACAAATCTTCGTCCCTTTGGAAGAGGAACAAGATCCCATGTATCATATGCCGATAATGAATGATAATCTTCATTCATAGTTGCATCCCAATCTGGATGGCCTGAAGCTTCTGCAAAGGTGTTAGGATCATAATTCGTTGAAGTTTGAGCCAATAAAGAAGAGGCTCTATCGCACTGAGAACATGTACGTAGCTAATCTGTAGGATCACCTGCAAGAGCCGTTGTTGCATCCCGAGTAGCACGGACCCATTTTGGAAGCTAAGGAGCTAAAGGAGGATCCCGAGAAGGTGGGGGAGGATTGACATCCTCGCTGTCATCATCTCAAGAAGAAATATTTTCAGAAGTAGAAGGGATGGCACATCCGCCAAACTAGGCTCATAGGCCGATATATTTTCAGCAAACTTTACATCTCTTCTGATGATAACATTTTTGGACTTAGGTGAATTAAGTCTATATCTTTTGACATCTTCAGAATATCCAACAAAAATACATTTTTCACTCTTAGGATCTAAGGCTTTATGTTTCTCATCAGGGATATGGGCCCATACTTCACTTCCAAAAACACGAAAGTGACTTATATCTGGTTTAATTGAGCTCCATACTTCTTCTGGAGTGATATTCTTCAAAACCTTAGTAGGAGTGCGATTTACTACGTAATTTGCACAATTAATTGTTTCTGCCCAAGAATTAAGACTAAGTCCTTTAGATTGAAGCATACAATTAGTCATTTCCTTTAAGGTGCGACTCTTCCATTCAGCTACACCATTTTGTTGTAGAGTATATGGAACAGTATGTTGCATTTGAATTCCATGCTCAGTGCAAAATTTGATGAATTTGTTGTTAACTTATTCTCCGCCATTATCAGATCTTAGCTTAAGAATTTGATGTCCAGATTGTTTCTCAACAAAGGCCTTAAAGGCCGAGAACATGTTAAATACTTCACTCTTGAGTTTTAAAAAGTATACCCAAGTGCGTCTGGAGAAATCATCAATGAAAGTTAAGAAATACGTGTAGGCAGAGAAAGAAACAACTGGAAGTGGACCACATAAACCACTATGCACAAGTTGTAAAGGGGCTGAGGCATGCCAAGAGGCACGTTTTTCAAAACTATCCCGATGATGTTTTCCGAGTGCAAATCCGGGACAAACACCATCTCTGCAAGATACCATAGGAAGACTTGTCACCATATTTTCTTTACATAGATTTTGAAGGGAGCAATAGTTTAAGTGACCAAATCGCTCATGCCAAAGTTTGCTCACTTCATCATTACGAGCAATAAATACCAAGGGAAGAGTTGACCCAAAGTTGTTAAACTTATACAACCTTGTAGAGTCATCCGCAATTCCAGCAGCTAAAATCTATCTAGGATCTCTTAGGTCCATAATTACAACATCGTGAGGTGAAAATTCAACAGTTTTACCTTCACCTGAATGAGTTATCTGATTCCAAGTTTCATTAATGTTGGAAGTTGCCTAATGCCAGAAGCTACTGCCTAGTCTATGTTGCTGGAAAGAGGTCGAAGCTCTGGGAGGTTGACTTGGTGTGGAGGAAAGGTATGGTCTTTGTCTAGGGTGAAGAGTCTCAAAGAATACTATTGAAAGGAAGAATTTTCTTCACTGTGTTTTCCCCTCAAGGGGGGTTTTGCCATGGCATAGTGCTTACATTTGGTGTCCATTGTTTTATGTGCTACTGCTTTGGTAATTGCTTGATGAACTAAAACAAAGAAAATATAAATAATCGTAATAAAAAATCAAGAATGTCACAAGTAATTATCAAGAATAAGAAAATCTTTCTACCTTTCTGATTTTCTAACATGGTATGCCTTAAACTACAAAACATTGAATTCTTTATTGTGAATGTTTATTAATTTCACAATCCTTTACTAATATTGGTGTGTCTAGCTATATTGAATCATATTGATTCTTATTTTGGGTGATTCATCCCTTGATAAATCTACCCCACTCCTACTCTTAACTGATTTTATAGAACCATAGACAAGTTATGGGAAAACCCTAACTTAAGGGTATGCTAATGTGAATGTCTAAAACCCTAAACTACTTAGGGATATTGTGAAATGTTATTTGAAGTTCTTGTTGATGATGTCATGTTTGGGATTTCGATATGATCATGAAATCTTAACTTGTTAGGGTTGAATGATGTTTGTCTGAGATCTTGAACCTTTGAAATTTTGGAATAGTAGGGTTTGTTTGCTATGTTATGAAACCCTATATCTTTAGGGTTTGGTTGGGTTTATAAGCAAAACCCTTGTTATGTATATAGAGTCCTAGGAATGAAGCCTTAGGTATGGGTACATTTGGTCGAAATCCTAGCTTGGTCTAGGTCAGTATATTTCTAATGTATTAATGTTGTCTAACATATGATATGCTTATGCATGATAATAAATTCCTAGATTTGTGTGTTGACCTAGTTATTGATGGTCATAAGTCTTAGGATTTAATATAAGTCCTTGTCTGAGATTCTAAGATAATGATATTTGGAAATCTATGGTTTTGCAGCTAAACCCTAGTAGTAGTTAAAATCTCTAGTATGTGTGCTATAACAATCTGAGACCTATTTATATAATGATTGTTGAGATTGTGAAAAGAAAATTCTAGGATCTTAGAGTTAAACCTTAGTAGAAGTAAAAATCTATGATGTATGATGACAACGTGATAATTTGAGATTTGTGTAAGATTGTTGAAATCTGAGTTGTGGTTGTGATTGATGGTTGATTGAAAATCTAGCGATTGCATCTAACCCTAGTGGAAGTTGGTCATGTTAATGACTAAGTTGTGAATAGTTTTCACTGATTAATTCTCTTGTATGAAATCTAGGATTTGTATGAAACCCTAGTGGAAAGTCTAACATATGAATTCCAAAAGTTGTTAGATGTCTTATGGATCTATATTTGTTTGAATTGTTTCTAGGGTTTGATAATAGGGTATGTCACACCTTTGAAAGAAACATTAAAACCCTATATGGAATGAAAGTTGTTATGAAGTAATCTAGAGTTTATGGCGAAGTCCCTAGCAAGATGTTGAAGAATATGTGTCTCTTATTTAAGTTTGTGATATATGTAAAGGTTGAAATGCTTCCGTAATTCTGATATGGCTAACTTCATGCTTCTATATTTTTTGTTGTACTTGCTATCTAAGTTGTGCAGGTACACAATCTTCAATATGGTTAAGATGCCTGTTGATGTCATAAGCATGATGAGGATGATGATAAATCTGATGAAAATGGTTGGAAGCCACGAAAGATTCTCTGATAACGAAAATAGAAGAAATCTCCCTAGATTAAGAGGGAGCTTGAATGAAAGAAATCTCCCTAGGATAAGAGGATGGTTGAGAACATTCTTTATACAGGAATGATTAGATCCTCTCTGATTAAGAGGGAGTGACAGATATGATTCTCTACTTCATGTGTCATGCACTAGACAAGTACTAACAACCATTAGTTTTAGTGAAGGCCATGAGTGAGAGAAGGAAATTGGAGAATGCATTTTAAGGTGTTGTTGAAAGAAGGAAACCAAGATCTGATTAAAGAATATGTTGTTGCATGAGAAGTAGGAAAGGAAAGTGTATGATTAAGGAATCTTCTGTCAGAGATTCGGTTGATAGTCCTACTATGAAAACTTGAGAAGCAACATCAAGTTGTCTAGAAAGACCTAGGAGTTTTGTATTTGATGATGTACATATGAAAGTATATTATTGATTTGGGTCGTGTTTTTACAGGCGAATCTCTCGAAGGTATTGATATCATGTTGGTTACCAATCAGTTTGATTGGGAGAGATTGATTACCCTTGATCTACTAGATCTAGGAGTGTTGAGGCTTTGTGAGTGAAGCATTGCCCAAGAGAACATTTGGCCAGCACTTTGTGTTGATGTCTAGGTCCCGAAGTTGGAAAAAGGTGGTGTTGATTATTGAGCTTTAATTTTTGATACACACTTGGTCCCAAAGTAAGCTCGATGGTACCTAGAGAGACTAAAAGCTTGAGTCCATCTTATTGCCACTTTGATAGATTGCCCTCGTCAGGAATCTAGTCTGTGGCATTACGGTCCTTGAATTGTTGAGAGACCAATGAATAGCTTGCCCTAGTCAAGAATCTAGTCCATGGCATTGCGATGCCTAAAGTTCTTCGTGATTCATATAATTGAGATCTTCTTTTTGGTTGTATACGATGAATACCTCCCTAGTTAAGAGGGAGTGTTGGAAAATGTAACTAGGTTCAGTCTTCATTTAATATATTTGAGTCATCTTGTAATGTACTTGTTAAAAGAATAAAGAAAAGAATTTTTATTATTATTATTGTGACTTATTAAAGCATGGGTTTCATGCTTGGGTCACCATGTTTTAGGTCAAAGTCCCCATTAAAAACTTCTAGGATTTATTCTCAGTCCATAGAGTCATTGTACTTTTAAAGAGAACCTTCTTGGGCTTTTGAATCATGTAAAAAGGTTAAGTATTGAGTCAAATATAATTTATGTATCCTCCACACCAAGTTAGCCTAGAAGAGACCAAGTTGGCCTAAGGGTACTAATTAATCTCACATGAAGCCTATAAATACAAGCAAGTCAAATTCATTTGGAGTACTTCATCTCAAGCAAGCTCGATATCTCTAAGGAAGCTAGGAAGTGCGAAGTCTAAAGTCGGGAAGCCAAAAGAAGTGCCAGGTGGGTGGAGTCTAAGAAGGAGAAGTAAATCGAAATTTTGGTGCCTCTCTACTTTGGTGATTGCTTGATGAACTAAACCAAAGAAAATATAAATAATCGTAATAACAAATAAAGAACATCACAAGTAATCATCAAGAATAAGAAAATATTTATGCCTTTCTGATTTTCTAACAGTGAAGTGGCATTCAGTGGTAGCTAGAAGTTATGCAGTGATTTGCACTAATAGTGATTTGCAATAACAGTAATGACAGTTGTGAAGTGACAGTGATATGCAGTGTGTAATGATAGTGCTGTGTAGTTGCACAGTGATAGCTTGATGTGTAGCATCGTGTAGCGACCAGTTTGTGGGAACAATGATCAGCGTCTACCAGGATTCGATATCTATCCTACATTTTCTTTACAGTTATTCTACATTGATTTAGAGTACAAGGGATCCAATGTGAAAACTGTGAAATGTGATCTACCGACTCTTCTGGGTGATTGGAGTCACATTCAGTTTGTGGCCTGAGAACACTTCAGGTGGCAAGGTGGTTCTAGGGCAAGTTGTGGCTTGCACAGGGCGTTGCAGCGTCCATTCAGTTGTGGCTGATAAACTAACAGAGCAGTGAAGCATCCTTTCCGACAATAGCTAGTAAACAGAGTGTTGGGGCACTCATCAAGTTGTGGCCTAATCTACAGGGCATTGGGGAGTCCTTCTGGTTGCAACAAGATATTAGGGTTTAGTAGCATCCTACAGGTTGTGGTTTGTGAATTAGGGGGCTGACGCATCCCTCAATTGTAGTTAAAATCTTGATGTACTTAATAGTTCTTTTAAAGAGAAGACAATTACAAGAGAAGCGTCCGTTGGTTTTTGACCCAGAGGGGGTTTTCCACCTAAAATATTTGTGTCCATTGTTTTATCTTTCTGCATTGTTATATGTTGTCTACTGTGGATTATTATTTGAAGAAAACAATAATAATTACATAGATTAACTAATGCTCTGAAAAGGTTAAAAAGTGCTAATTAATAAGAAATATTGATGCCCCCCCCCCCCCCTTCTCAATGTTTCCAACAGCAACACCCAATTTTCGGATTTTCTGCCTTCGCTGACTCGACATTTACACAATGTTGCCCCAACATTGGAAAATTTGGGTTTTCGTATTTACCCTTTTATCAAGACTATAGCCTACATGGTTGGATAGGCTATTTCGTCCTCCCTTAGCCAATCAATTAAGAGAGGACATTACAGGCACCTTTGAACTGGTCTCAATGAGATCAGGTGGACTCCCAGAGGAAGACGTTGAGGAGTAACTGGAGGTCTCACCATCATGCTCGTTGGTGCATTATGGGACTTCACATGTTGTTTGTTGCACCGATATCACAAATCAACAAGGAATTATGAGGTAATTGGACTAGTCATATCAAAGTGGGCCATGGCGTGCAAGAGTTGAGATTTGCTGGAAATCTCTCTAATGAAGAGTGTTAATCATCTTTGGTCCTAGTATCGGAAGAAATTAGAGAGGGAGACCCCTAAGTCCTTACAAAAACAATGATAGCACCCTTGGATCTCATAGTATAGGTCCTAGGGGGCACCAAAAGATGAGGTGCATTTCCATTTTTGGCTCCTAAAGGTGGCACGCCTAGAAGATCCTATCAGATTGTGGTATATGGTGATCTCTCTTTATCCGAGGTCAATGGGAGGTGACACAGAGCTATCTTGAAAGTATCCTGAGTGAATACATCCAATGTTTGTGCGTATATGGAGGGTGGACGAACATGCCATCTTGCAATTCCAAAAAGTGCTCTAGGTAGAAGGACATCTTAGAGCCCAAGCTTGTCGTGGGGAGGTCCAAGTGGCCTGAATGTATGATCTGTAGATATCCCCTATGATAGCCCTGTTCAATATCTATCTAGTTGTTAAGATATGGCGTGGTGCATCAAGGGAGAATGTAAACATCATGATGATGATGATGATGATGATTAACGTCCACTGAGACCAAATTGGTCTATCGGACCTATAATTTTCTTAGTTTTTAATTATCTGGCTCCTCGTCTTTCTTGGCGAGATTGGTGCTATAGCTTTCTTTTTTTTCTCTATGGTCTTCCAACTTCCTTTATCTTGCATCTCCTTCATCTCTTCTGGTTCTTGGGACATTGGTGTCTTAGCTTCACGATCTATTGTGTTCGTCCTTTTGAAGGTAGTCGGAGAAGAAGTTTGGTCTAGGAGATCTGCTTTGCTGTTAAATGAAGATTTATTTTGTACGGTATTCGAATCCTCATAACTGTTGATTTATTGGGCGGGGCTTTCTCCCTACTTGTCTTGAGAGTTGTTTCTTTCTTGCCCGATTTCTTGTGATTCAGAATTTTCTCTAGAGTATTCTTCTTTGATGACAATGTAGTGTTCTTTTTGTGCTCCTTCCCACCATGTAGATCTGTGGTGGTTTTTTCTAGCAGAATTTTTCTAGGAGGCTTTTGGGCAATTTTTGGCTAGATGGCCTGTCTCAAAGCAGGATCGACAATAGAAGAGGACATTTTCATAATCGGGTGTCTGGTTCCACACAGTCTTTACTTGTTAGGTTTATTTCAGCTGGGAATCCGAAGCTGAAGCCCATTTCCACACAGATGCGTGCATAGGTGATTCTGGCATATTCCTCTGTTTCTGGGCACCTGCAGTAAGATTTCCCAATTGCATTTCCAATGGCTTTTAGCGAGGAGAGATTCCAGAGATGCAAGGGTAGGCTTGGCAATCTCACCCAAATTGGTGCTGAGGTTATGACTGTCGTAGAAGGATCGAATGATCGATTCCATGGCTTCATGAATAGGCCTGATTTTTCCCAAAACCAAGGGCCAGAATCTAGAATACATTGTCTGCTTTCAGAATTTTCAAACTCTATTATAAAGAAACCCCTAGCACGGGGGTAGATATTAATTTCATCAAAAATGATAGGCTTCCATACCTTGGAGATCCAATTGTGGAGAGCTGTCAGCCACGGCCAAAAACCATTGAACCGGCAGATTAAGGCACTTTCGGAAAACTTCAAAGCCTCATCGAGTGAAGCCTGGACCACCTGGACAGTGGGTGTTGGGGCTTCACTGACGATATGTGCAGGAACTTGCCCTCTAGAAGCGGATGAGCCAGCAGCTATTTTTGCGAAGCTAGGAACCATATTTTACTTGCCCGTAGAACCCTGCCGCAAAGAAATACGGCAGAAGATAAGATTAGATCTAGATCTAGCCGCAGAAGATTAGATATAGAACCCAAAATGTGCAAAGAGACTAATTCACTCAAAAAATTTCAGATGTCGGCAACTAACCAGATCTCACCTAAACAGCGAGTGTGAATCAGAATTATTAAACCTGCAAGAAAAGGACTTGCAGGAAAATGCGATTTGGGACAACTCATATCCGGCACTGATTATCCCATATCCAGCGGAGACTGTTCGCATAAACGACAGAGACAACCCAATAACCTGGATCATTATTACTAAACAGCAGAACCGCAAAAACCCGTAGAACAGCAGAACCGCAAATAATATTATGAACCCTAAAAGTCAATAAATAATCACATACAGCTCGCATAAACGACAGACCATAAAATGCTTAAAGCATAAGAAAAATATAAATAGTAGAACGCAGAAGCTGGAGATCTCTGGAGAGAGGGTGATCAATTGAAGAAGCTGAGAAACCTCTGAGAACCAACCTTTTGTCGAGCCTGAAGAAGGATCTAGAGCACAAGCCTCCAAGTGGACTCTATGGAGGAAAGAAACCAAGTAAATCACTAAATTTTCAATTATTGTCAAGTGTCATTAGATTCTCCAATAATGCAAATGAACAATGTCACAGCCTTCCAACAATGCAAAAACAAATCCAGTACAACCATCACAATTCCACTGAATCATATATGGAGAATTGAACAATTATTGACAAATTAATGAGCAAGGAGATCATTTCAAATTCAACCATTTCATTGGAATTTATGGTGTTGAAGGAAAGACAAGGCCAAGGTTACTTGGGAGCGGGGAGCGGGAGCAAGAGCGGAAGCGAGAGCGACATTTCCAAAAGCTCCCAGTTCGGGAGCGAACTTTTATATAATATATATTTTTATATATTTTAACACATATATGTCAACAAAAGCATGTAGAATGATGAATTAGATATAAAAAAACATAAAAACATGGATTGAACCATATAACATCAATCATCTAGAAGTTATATGCATTGAACCATATAACATCAATCATCTAGAGACTAGAAGTTATATTGAACCATAAGGATTGAAACATATTGAGCTTCATGATTCATCAATCTTAAAGTTTCAAGCTTTCAAAATTCAATGTATAACATTTATCATCATTGGTCACTAAAGTTGTAACTTGTACTTGTAACCATTACCAAGTAACCAAACGATAACAAAGAATATCTAACATGAAATGAAATGTTTCAACTTTCACAAAGCATTATATTCATAATTCATTACCAATGAGGTATAATGCCAACTTCAAACTTCAAACTTAAATTGTCATATATTGTTTACAAAAAATACCATAATAAATACAAAAGAGTCAATAGTTATAAAAAGTACTAGAAACTAGAAAAGACAAGTAAATCTACTATCTACTGCTTGACCCTTTTCCCATGAGAACTTTCTAATTTCTTGTCTTGTGCTTTATTGAGAGTCTCCTCCTGCATAGTCGAACGACCTTGGTGCTCTTGATCATTGGGAGTCTCCCCCGCAAAGAGGGCTTCATGCTCTTGATTAAATACAAGTTCCATACCCTAGTACATGACAAAATCCAATGGAAACATTGTAATCCCTCACAAACCTGAAAAAATGACAAGCCTGCTGGATTTTGAGTGAGATCTAAGTTTCTACTTTCTCCATATGAAATTCAATGAGGTCGAAACCACTCTCAAACATCCTGAGTCATTTCATCATTTTACTTTAAGAATTTAACATTATCATGAACTGCATATCAACACTAGGGCCATAGGCTTGAACATTAGGTTGCCCCACTCAAAAAAAATTGTTTCCAATCTTCAATTCCTCCTTCTATCACTCCTTAATAAGCAGGGAGCAAAAAAGAAAATTAGGGAGCGCTCTCCTGAAATTCGCTACCACAGGAAGCGAATTTCTGGAGCGCACTCCGGGAGCGGATTCGACAGGGGGGGTCTGCTTCCCTGCAACCATGGGCAGGACAATAGGGAAAATGCCTTTGATAGGTAACAAATGCTGAGATATGTAATTGTTTAACTTCAGGTACATACAACTTAGAGATTTTGTCAGGGAAAGAGTTGTCATAAATTCAATAACTGGAAATATTGAAAATTAATACAATGCAAAATCAGGGAAGAAAAAAATATGCATGACCAGATTACAGGTTTCAGTTTAAAATTAAATATGAAAACAACATAGAGTATTATGCATAATAGAGCTCAAAATTCACTGTAGATATCTTTCAGCAAGTTTAATAACATTCAAGGGTCCATGTCAACTCATGAATATAAGAATCAAAATATTCTCTCCCAATCTTCCATACAGGAAATATAAGCAATTGTCAGTAACATGCAAGATTTTTTATCACATTCCATTAGAAAAAAGTATAAAAAAACGTTGTGACAAGATTCAAAAGCACAGTATCACAACAGCGCAGTTTTGTGAGAAACCATAGCAGATAAAGACCGACCTTAATTCTTCAAATCGCTGGCATACAGTCAGCAGGTCAGCAGTTTCAGGAACTTTAACCAAGAGGTCCAGAGCTTCTTTTGCCAACTTTTCTTTCTCCTCAGAATCCATAGTAACAACAGCTCTTTCCAGGCACTCAACGGCTTGAAAAAATCTGTAATCCGATTCGTTGTAGTAGCTTGGGCATCCTTCCCGCAATTTGACACTGATGTCATCCACAGTGCCTCTACCATCCGGCCCTATATAGTACTGCAGAAAATTCATCACCAATTTAAATCCATAAATTTATCAAAATGAGAGTCTAATTGACACAAGAAAATTGGAAAGTAAGACAATAAAACCGGAATTTACAGTGTTCCAGTCAAACTGGCATGCAACACATAATCAGTGAACCAAAGACAGTTCTGTCTGGATAGCAGCCAATATTAAACAAACCAGAAAAGTGAAATACAAAAGCACCCTCCATAATTCATCCCACATATTGAAGATCGGTAAGAAAGCAGCCATTGTTGAAAGTGTTCACAGTGAAGACAATTCGTATGCTAAATTATCAGGATAAAAGGAGGTGCGTGCATTTATAATCAATATGTAAAATTAGTCCGATAAAAATTGAAGAAATCAAAATTACAAAACCAAGAAACACTTTGAAACAGCATAATTTACCTCCATCAGTGCAGCAACCAGCCTGGTGGCAATCTGATCACCCTCATCTGAACAGACAAACTGATGAAACGTCAATTGAGCCAGCTTCCGTCGCAAGTTACTGTCCAAGCTCTGAGCTAGTCGAGCCACATGGTGTTGAGAAAGAAGTTGCAGAAGTAAAAGTGCCTCACCAGACCTCCTGAGCAAGCGCCTGATGCACTCAATTCCTCTAACCTGAAAGCAAAGTCCAGCATAGTACGAAGAATGAAATTTCCATAAAAGTTTAATTCGAAGTTCTTAGAAGTGTGGAAGCAGTTGAGGATGCAGGCCTCAACTGTGCTTGGCGAGCAGCAGGTTTTCAAAATTTTAGGCTTCACAGATTCACCAAGGACATGAATTTGAAAATTATAAAGAGACACAAAACAAAAGTACACTATTGACAAAAATAAAAGGTGTAAGAAAAAATATATCGAATCAAAACAATTGACTACAAACTTCTTTTAGGGTCATGTTGTTTACAGGTAATTCTAAATGTTCTTTTCCTTTTCTTTTAGTTCTTGTTTTGTCTTCCTTTGAGTATCCATTAAGAGATTCCTCCAGACTGATCGTCTTCCTTAAAATCTAGTCATGAAACACATCCTAAGAGTTATCCTATGCAAAGGAAGAAATATAACCTATGAACATATTTTGTTCAAGAGACACATCCTAAGAGGATCATTTAAAATCCAAAGATGCAATACAGTTGACACATGAATTAGAAGGAAGCTGTAAAATATGTTTAATTTTAAAATAATTCCAATAAGATATTGAAAACTTGCTTCCACATTTTTCCACGCATTCAAATTTGTGTACAGCCAAAAAGGCCAGGCAGAACAAGTCAATGAATACATATTCACACAGTTACAATTAAATGTTAGAAAGACAGTCAAGAACCTAAAGGGAGTTGTTTTCAGCACCTCCATAGCAGCCAACTCTGCCGGATTGTAAGGTACCCTCTGTCTCTTGTTGGAGACTGTTGGGATACTTCCTTGATCCCCACCTCGGACAGGTGTATTAAATAAATTTCTTCCAGCACCCTGGTCCTTAATCCCAAAGCTTCCATTTGCACTATACAAAATTGATCCAGCCATGTCTCCTAGACCAACAACACGACCATATAGCCCTCTTCTCTGGTTTCTCCTTGACCTTAAGAATTGTTCCAATGACCTGATTTTATTTTCAAGAATCTGCATAGTTTCAATAGGAAGCCTGCAAACAATAACTCCTTTGTCTATTTCCATATCATCACTGGACTCTCCCTTAACAACCATAACTGGAAGTTCCCACAAAGGCCAAAGCAACCTTGATGCACATAAACAGAGACCCTCATGAGCACCAGAGAAAACTGGTTCAGCATCTTGAACCACTTGTCCCATGTTGAATCCTACTCCGGCAGTACTTATAGTATTAGTCAATGCACTACCACCCTGCATTTGAGGCATGCCTACAACCCTTGGATCCTCAAATGCTTCAGCAGCCCTTTCCGCCACAGCATTTGACACTATGTTCTCTTCATCACATATAATTCGTGCAGCCAAAAGAAGGCACATTGCTGCAGCTTCTCCTGGTCCAAAACGTTGAAAGAAGTCCTCGAGTAAGGACCTTGGTGCATTGGAATCCAGCAACCTTTGCAATATATCTACAGGTCGATTAAACACAATTTCCATCAGACCCATTGTACCAAAAACAACAGCTCTCCTCCTGGGAAGAAGATGCTGTGTAGCTAAATCACCACGAGCCCATAATTTCTTGGCTCGTGTCATTTCACTTGACTCTCCAATGTTTCCAGAGTCGCATGGCTCAAGAACCGAAGCTTGAACAGCAGCCTCTCTCTCTGGCGATGGCAAGACATCGGAGATGGAAAGTGTTCTACCCTCAACTGACAAAGGAGAAACTGTTTCTCTTAATGGGCGGGGACCTCTACCTGTAGTTCCTGCCAAGGCAAAGCTGCCAGATGTCATCAAAGGTACAGTCAAGTCCTTATTAACAATTAGCATCCTTGATGTGGTTGCAGGTGATGATTCAGAAAGCAATAGAAGACCACCAGAATAGTAAGCAGTTTCAACTTTCATCACCAAGCTGTCAGCTTGTGGACGGCCGCTGATCGAAAGGCTCCCAAATGTAATACCACTGCCAAGTCCAATTGAAGGAGAAGGCCGTGTTGTTACTACTTTTAAAGCTGATGGTCTATTATGAATGGTGCTCAGTCCAGTCAATCCTCGAACAGGACCACCAGTACCAATGCTAGGAGTAGTAGTGAGGTACATCCGTCGGCCATCTGAAGCAACAGCAACAAGATGTAGCCATTTCGACTCCATTGTAGAAACAGTTGCAATTGATACTATAGATGTCTTAGACAACCTAGAAGCAGCTCTGCCCCCTGTTGACCGACTGCCACCATAGCGTCCATCCCTCTGATCACTCAAATTTCTTTCTTCAGCAACTTTTTTAAGCGGGCCATTTCCATTTTTCCCAAGATCAAATACTTGAATCTTAGACTCCTGAGTCCGTGCATACAAAATATACCTCTCATTATCAATCACCAACTCTACAATTGGATCGACAGCTCCAAACTTCAGCACATTAGGCAGCACCCACCTGCTTTGACAGATACTTTTAATTTTCAAATCAAAGATACAACAATGCCTTCTAATGGAAAGAAATTATAAAAAAGGTACAAATATGGTGATATACTATCCACTATTAAGAACACCTTGAAATCAGGTTGCTCAGCCCCCCTGTGAGGCAAACTTTACGACAACGTCTATGCCAGCCAGATCGTGTTGAGTACTGCAATTCATATATGTGGCTATCTCGCCCAGCAAGAAAGATGTGACCATTGTCTGTGCATGCCACACAAGTCATGGTTACACCATCGGATGGTATTGTATACTCGGGTAATGGTTGCAAAGACAGTTCCGCATACGGATCTATTCCATCACCACTACTACTGCAGCATACGCCCAGCAAAATCAACTGTTCAACCACACAAGCTTGGGTTAGCCACAATTTGCAGATGTTCAAGAGAACCGTAGACAGAGCAATGCATTTTTAGAAAAGCAATTTAAAGATTGAAAATACAAATGTATTCCATGCATGTGATAAAATCAGTTTCGCTTGTGACTCATCAATCTTACTCATACATCCCACCTAGAGACAATGGAAGATACAACCCTCCAATTAAACTTCTCTACAAAACAAACCAATGCAAATCATTTTCTTGACATGTTTAAAGTTACAACATTATGAACAAAATCAGCGGTTTAGCTATGCAGTAAGTCCTTGAAGTGGTATAACATGTATTCCATATATCCAAATGTAATATCAATGCATTTCCACCTTGGGACAAAAGTAAGCATTACCTACCTACTAAAATTAGGAAATATAGCAATTTGCACAAGATTTGACCAAAAAGAAAAGAAACTAGAGCAGTGAGGCCCCTTCTTTGCTCCAACCATCGAGATCTATGTTGATAAAATGACTCCAAGTATATTATCTTTGGCTACACCTAATCTTCACCTATACAACATATAAATGTCTATACTTCCATCCAGATTAAATACATCAAACATGCCTATATCCTTTACAGAACAGCTATGAAGTAGATTTCTTAACAATTGAAGCATATGTGATATAGCCTTTATTATACCAGTACGAACTAAGGGCAACATTACTAGAGGCATTTCCAACTAATTTACAACGTGAAAGAATTAACTTCAGTGTGACTATCAACAAAAATACCTTAGATGAAATTAAACCCATATCGGGAAATGGAAGTGTTCAATTTTGTTAGCGTATATATAAACAGGTTTCATTGCTTGCTCAGAAACTAGTAGTAAGCCCCATGGACCTTAATCTACAGTAGTATGACAAATTAGAAAATAGCCGCTCATATAGCTCTAAGCTTGCTGTTAGGTAAGATGGAAAGTTGTTGCCTTAAAGCCATGTTGTTGTGTTCCAAAAGGAAGACAATGGAAATGTAATATTAAAACAAAGCCTCACTATTGTTCAATGAATATCTTGCTGAAAAAGGTACCAAGGAAGTGTTTCCTAGTGTTTTTTGCCTAAGCCTAGGAAAACAAGTGAACCCACCTTTTTAGTGTGACTTTATGAGACCACTAAACTCATGTAACATTTTAGTCACTTTATAAAGTCTAAAAGTACATTGTACTTTTACAATATTAAAGTGACTATTTTTAAAGTGAATTTATAAGGCAAAATGTAAATGGTACAAGAAGTTATTAAAGTGACTATCAATGAAGGGTGAGACATGAGGGGGCGTCAATGTGAGATTAGATCTCCACCCTTCATCAAGAGAAGTTGAGATCTAATCTCAACACTTGATCTTAGGGATAGGTCTTCTCATCCTTATGAAGACTAAAAAGCAGTGTTCCTCAAGGACACATCCCCCTCTTTTGGGGAAACTCCATGGGGACGCTTTTCTAGTGATGAAACACATCTCTCTTGTTGGGGGCGAGGGGGGGGTGATGGGGGGATGTAAGAGGGGCACAAGGGAACGTTGGGAGGACGGGGGGACGTGTACCCAATTTTTTTCGCTAATAACAATTTAAAAACATTAAAAAGAACAAAAAAAATATACATATATTTACAAATTTAAATATGCCTTCATGCAATAGATGGATGCAAAGGACCAGTCATTGGAGCATCAACACAATCCTTGATGCCTATTAGTTATTTGATCATGATGTTCATTTATTTTAGATGCTTTTCATTGTTCTAGTTTTGAACTTTTGACTCTAGATGTTGATGACTAAGTCCTTGACGCTTTTAGTATTTATTATTTAGTACTTTTTGAAGAATTTACTAGTATTTCATAGTTTTCAATGTTTGCTTTTAGTTTAGTATTCTATGGCTATTTTAGACTTTAGCATAATGTCACGGTTGTATGATGAATTTACTTTTCGATATGCATTGTCTAATTTCAATTGTCAAATGATGAATTTAACTTAGATGTACCTTGCATAATATTAATTCCCATCGCCAAATGATGAATTTAGATGGAACATCACATAATGTCAAATTGATGGATTCAATTTAGTAATTTACTTTTAGTTTTACATTGATGACTGCATAAATGACAAATAATAGTTCTTATTCAAATAGTCTAACACATAAGTATTTGAATATCGATATTCTGATGGTGAGCATTTCCATACATTGAATTAATGATTTGCACTCTGTTATTAATTACCGGTCATTGACATATTGTTGGGATATTTTTTTTTTATAAATATCTTAATTTTTTATTTAAATATTTTTTTTTATGACTTGTGTCCCCCCATTTCCCGAAATTTCCCTAAATTTTGGGGTTGCTTATATATGCCCCCCTTGTCTGTATCCCTGCTCCCGCTTTTCCACGTCCCAGAAACTCAATGGAACATTGCTAAAAAGGAGGAAAAAGGTGAATCAGTGAAACAAGACTCTGCAATCAATCACAATTAATCGCGGCCCCGACTCGAATTGGCCTGCAAATGATCAAAGTTAAATCTGAGCGAGTCAAACTTGCATTGACCAAGTTTGACTCGTGGTAAATGCGAGTTTGACTCACTAATCAAAAAATAATGGCGACTTTGGTGATTTCCAAAGCTTGACTCATGTGACCATGATTTTTAGGTTAAATGGGTTGATGTGTGGTGGTTTATTTCACAACGTGGTTTATTCCCTGCCCTGACTTATGTTAAACAAACACATGTCGCATGTGGAGTCTAAAGTATGTGCCACTTCACATACATACACTGCCTAGAGTCTAGAGTTTGCACCATAGACGTCGTTCTCACTTCTCAGAAAAGACTGAGTCGCCATTGTCCAGAGAGATGTTCTCCGCCCACCACAGCGAGCGATCCGTCCATAGCCCACTTTTAGCGGTGCACTCAACATCAAGCAAGGTTATCTCTATTTACAACTTGCATGCACAAATATGCTTTGAACATGACTTGAAAATTTGAATATACAATTTAATAAACCAAAGCACACTTTCCTTAGCTACATAACACATTTATAGATTTTTTTTGCCAAATTCTTCCTGTTCAAGCAATCTACAACTCTTTCTAGTAGTCATTCTTGCTCTAAATAACTTTGTCATGCCATCCTTGTCAGCAAGCACAAATCGTCCTAACAGAGTCCAATTTTGATGATGAAAATGTGTAAATTTTGGTGAAACGAAGCAAGAATTCATGTCCAGATAAGCAGTGTGAACTGAGCGTTATGTGTACTCTTATGACTTCAAAAATAGCAAAGGATAGTCAAGTTTCTAATTCCTCCATTCTTTGTGCCACCCAATTGTTCTCGTATCTTGTGCACTTAATCTCTCCCAATGCAAATCCAAACAATACTACAATGCTTTGTGTATTCAACAATGGAGCATAAATGCATGCCTTTCAATAGCTCATTAAAGGTAATTCATACAAAAACTAGCATATTTAGTTCTTAGCCTTACATTCACCAACATTCTATTTAATGAACAAGCGATGCACTGTTGAGTTTTCCACGACACTAGAGAATCTAGGTTTCAGTCTTACAATCTCTGACACAACAAACTCAAATGCCACAACAAGACTACTTTGCACAGCGGAATAAACACAACAGTAAATCAACTAGTGCACGATAGACAAATTTCAACCCAACTTCGTTATACTAATCAACCTTGAATACAATTGTCTAAGGCTCCCGACTAAGGATTATGGCCCTCATACAATCACTGATACAAGAATATAACTAGGGCTTGGTGTCAGTCCTTTGGCAACCAATCTACCTTGAACAACAAACAACTATCTTACTCACTGATATAGCCAGCCTCAGCTCGTTTCGGTCCACGTACCCTAAACACAATTGTTGGTTCTTATGCTTCCAATCTGCCTCTATCAATGATCACAAGTCTTTTAGGTCATTGAACATGGCTCCAAACAATCATGCCCTCTAGCTGCTCTTTTGTCCACCAAGAATGCAACACATAAGTACTTCTTGTAGTTGTTCACATCTCTGTTTGTGAACAGCACTTCGACTTCCCACTTCTGCCTTCCTCTGCTTCTATATGAAGACAAGTCTAGGGCACAAAGGTTGCCCACTCTCCACTGTAGAAGTCCTTCTCAAACAGTGAACTAGGGCTTGATTTCACTAGCCCTCTTTGGCTGCCACTTTGCCACTTCAAGGGATCAAACACTAGGTCAATACCCCTACCACTTCTAGCAAGCTTGAAGTCCTTCTCAAGTCTACACTTGGGGCTTCTCTTGGCACCTACTGCCAACCCTTCAATCTGCTCCTTAAGATGCCAACTCACAACCGTCCAACCTAGACTCCAATCATGCACCCTTCCTCCTTGAAGACATCCTTTGTTTGCTCTCCAAAATGCTTCAGATTTGAGCAATCTTTTTCTGAGGTACTCAACCCTCTCTAAGGCATCCTGAAGCAGTGTCAAATTGTCTGCAAACCCACTCCAACAAACCCTAATCTTGATGCTTCTGCACTACATGTATGCGGCCTAATCTTGGGAACCTAGTAGGCTACTCGGCCCTCCAAAACCACAGATCTGTACACCTGCAATACTTCAAAAATTCTCTGCCCTTTATAGAGAGATATTACTCTTGTCTTGTGCCCAGAACTACCATCAAAACTTCGGCATATTCTCCTACAAAACCTCCCCTCCTTCCCTTGCCTATGCCTGCCCAAACACAGCCCAAAACAATCACAAGAAAGCGAACAAATAACCATTCTCCTTCTCTCCTTCGTTAGGCCTCTTAGGGTTGTGGCTATTTCAAGATGCTCGGCCTCCTTGATTGTCTTCACATGTGAAAAGAATGGCTTGTTGGATTTGTTCAAAGTGAGATCTAACCTCTCTTTATTTGTATGTTTAATTGGCTAATGTCTAGCACTTCCAAGAGGGGTCTCTTCAAGTCAAGGCCGACTTGATCTTTTTTACAATTAGCCCATATAAAACATAAATAAATTATTTTCTTGCAATCTACAAGGTCTCTCTTGGTGTTCTTGGAAGCCCCTTGCTCCATTAAAGGTGCCCCATATTCTCCAAGCACCAAAACATCAAATCAATGCTTGGTTTCACGCCCACAAGATTGGGTGAAAAACCCACCTCTTGGGTACTTAGCCCACAAATGACTTTTGTGGTGTCAATTCCTCCACAACCCTATACCCTAGGGTTTGGAGTACCTCCCAACCTACCAAGCTCAGCACGCACTAGATAATTGACTGCAATGAAAATAAGACTACAAAAAACACTATATGCAATACACCCTTTAATTCTAATTGCTTGCAACCACATAATAATCTTTCTTGGCTCTCGTTGCTTATTCTGAGGATCTTGTTGACCACACTTTGTCAACAATCCAAGGAAGCAAAATGCAAAGACATGAATAATTTTTTTCAAAATTCATATTCATCGGCCAGCACAGTTTTATCATTGTAAACCCAACTTCTGCAAGTTGTATTGTAAATAATGCTAGTATGGTCTTTTAATTATGTAACAACACCGAGGTAAGCCTCTGATTTTGGCAACAAATTTCATCCTAGGAAGTTTTTTAACCTCACCGAATATTGTGTGTTTTAAAACAAGGATAATCGGTAGAGTTTTTCTTCCAACTTAAAATCCCAAAGCTAGGGTGGAATTCCTTGACAAGGTCTTAGGTAAGTTCCAATGTTACATAGAGTCCTTTGTAAAACTGTGTTTGGGAATAATTTAAGCACATTTGGCTAAATTATTTTATTACAAACACACTTTCTCTATACTAGATCATATTGTGTCACAGAGTTGGATAAATTATTGAGGGTCTATATGTAAAGGTATATTCCCCCTTTGAGGGTTGAATTAATTGTAATATCTTGATGTAAAAATATTCTAGTGCATGGTCCCTCATACTTAGACACCATGGCTAAACTATTTGCAGGTGGAAAAATTATTAATCCCCTCTAGTATCAATTAATTAATTTTTGTCGCAAAAATAAAATTAAATCCTAACCCAGAAGATTAATTAATTTTGAGTCAAAAAATAATTATAGAGAAATTAATTTATCTCCGAGTGGAAAATAATCAAAAATTCGTCAGTGAAAGAGAAGTCAATTTTTGGAGGTCCCCCACCAAGGGAAAAATGGATATTATAAAAAAACTTGCATCGTTGCACCTTGGTGATTAAGTTAAACTCAATTTTTTGAGGAAATTAATCCAAAATATTAATTTTTGGATTAATTAAAATTGGGTTTTAAGAAAAAATCGAATTTTTCCTCAAAATTAAAAATTCGACGGTGGAGATTAAAATATGACCAAACTATTTTGAACGGTCGAGATTATTTTGACGAGGATCAAGCCAACTAGCGGCGATTTTCCACCTGGAGGGATTTCTCTATATAAAGAAGTCATTTTGCTTCTATTGAAGATCTTTGGATGAGAAAAATTTTGTAATGTTGATATTGATTTGCTACTCTACTAGGAACATTTTGTATCATAATAGAAAGACATTAGGGTTCAATTCATGGTGTTTTTCTTCCACTAATCTGTGGTATGTGTTAGCTATGTGTGATCCTATTTTGAACTAAATATTGATTAATAATTGTTATTTCACTTGTCAATAATAAGAACACTATTGATATATTCTATCTTAGGTGATTTGATTCACCATATGATCTAACAATTTTCTTGAGAATGTAATAGAGATTTACAAATACGCTAGCCCTTGGGCTCCAAGTTCATAGACTGTGGGGAAGAGTTGACTACGTTTGCGCTCTCAGATTTCTCTATGGTGTTTAATTTTGCAAGAGGGTTTGGCCAATATCAATTTTTCGAAAATATACCCATCCATTGTTATTTATCAAAAAAATTATTTCTCCAAAAAAAAATTATAATTAGTGAAATTGTATATTTGTACATTATTTGTAAATAATTTGTAAATTATTTTTAACTCATTTGTTTTGCAACAATTGGGGTTTTATTTTTTGTATATATATTTGGGGTTTGGGTATTTTTTTATTCATTTTTGTAGGTGGATTTCAAGCTAATCAAGAGATTTTGTTGGGGTTTTGAGGCAGATCTAAGCCTAGGAAGGAAAGATATAGCCTCCATTCATCGTCCAAGCCCAACGTCTAGCATTTTTGCAGCAAATTTGTGGATATAACTTTGTTTGCAAGGTCTCGAACTTTTTTTAAGGCCTTGGGCCTAGCCGTCCTCCTCTTCCAGCCTAGCCGTGAGGCCTAATGGCCTCATAGGGCCCTCGGCCCCCTCTTTTCTCTTGGTCACAGCCCTTTTAGCGCTACCCGTGGACCTAAAAAGGCCTTGACCCCCCTTTAGAGGAGTTTTCCAACCTTCCTAGGGCCTCGACCCTCCTCATCCCCTGTCATGGCCTCTAAAAGGCCCTTGATGCATGACTGAAGCCCTCATGGAGTAACGTTGAAGGAAGTTGTTTGGGTATCGTGAAGAGTCTTAGAGACACCTTTTGTTGATGCTAAAGTTGTCATTGATGAATGAAGGGTTATTGGAGATTAATTGAGGAAATTGATGAAGATATTGTTAGGGTTTATCGCAGAAGATATTGGGAGACTTGAAAAATTATTGAACCCACATTGAAGAACAAAAGCAAAGAGTTGGAGCCCAAGAAGATTCGAGTCCTCAAGAAGACTAGATTGGAGCCTGAACCAGTTGAAAGGGTTAGAGCCCTAGAGGATTGGAGTCCTCAAGAAGACCGAGCTGGTGCTTGGCAAAGTATAGGTTGGAGCTTGGTTGATTTGAAGCATGCAGTCTTCATCTAGGGTTGTACCCCTGAATTCTTATTGTACTTGATTTGTTGTAAAGAGGATTGGAGTCCTCGTCAATTCTTGTTAATAAAATTATTTTTTATTGAAAATTTTGTGTTGTAATTTTATTAAGTGATCTTAACTGGCATAAAACTAACAGTTGTAAAAGAAATATTGATTCACCCCCCCCCCCCCGGCAGTATTTCCAACAGATTGCCCACAAAGGAAGAAGCAAGTAGCAACTTCAGTAGATGCAAACGAGGTTTCCAGCAAAATGGATCAGGGGTTTGCATAAATAGTTTGCCTGACTAGCTCAACTTCACAACGTGTCTAGTATATAGACAGTGGAGCGTCATTCCATATGACAGGAGTTAGAGTACTTCTCCAGTTATAAGGAGGACGACATCAAATTCCAGATTCAGATGGGGAACAAGTCCAAGTGCAACCCAATTGTCAAAGGGACTATTCAATTTTAGAGGAAGAATGGAAAACAGATACTTATCCATGACATGTTGCATGTGTCAATCTTGGGAATGAACTTGACCTTTCTATCAATCCTTCAAGACAAAGGTTACAATTTTATTTTTAGAGGGGAAAAGCTAATATTGAAGCACAAGGATTGGAGGTCACCTATAGCAATTGGAGTGAGGAGTGGCATGTTGGAGTAATTAATTGTTATTGATATCAAAGGGACTTCAACTAAGGATGAAATTGTCATAGGCTTGTAGAGGACATCAGGCCTTTTCCAACAAGCACTTACTTTCCTTCTAACTCTTAATTGGAAAGAAGAATTTCCAAGCTGAAGAACCATTTTTGTTCAAGCCTACATGAGTCGACCTACATGAGCACCCCAAGAGACATGACCATTCACAATAGGGTCAAACCACTATATATTAGCATGAAACCTCCTCCATTAAGGTATCCAACTCGACTAAGACAGAGTAGAGAGGCAATTAGGACTTGAGGTGAAGGAGAAGGCTCACACCTTGTGAACCTTAGGAGCTAAAGAAAACGAATTTTTCTATGAGTTATCTTGTGTAGAATTTCGGACTTGATTCAGGGTATTCCCTGTGGAATTTCAGACTTATTCTTTGTGATTTTCGTGCACATTGGAGCAGACTCTTTCCACAGTTCTTTGGAGCAATCCTTGTGACATTTAGGAGCGAACAATTCTATGACATTTCATGACACCTTCAAGTAGAAATTATGAGCTATTCCATGGCACTTTGAAGTAAGTTCTTTGTGGTTTTTTGTAATTCCTTGGATCGTTTGAATATACCAACCCTTGTCAGCTTGAACATAAACTTTAATCTTGTGACAAGACTTAATTCGGCCCTACAACAACCTCGGACCTGTGTACTGAGGCAAGCTCAACACCCTGAGGCATAGCTTTGCAATTTTGGGTCTATGTCAAGTCTTAAATTTTGGCCTTGAACAAGACAGTACTCAAACCTCTCTTGGAGCAAACCAAAAACCCCTGTTTGGACAAGACCTTGAGCATTGGAGCAGTCATATTCAAGCCTTATTATGAACAGAAATTTGTCCCTTGTGGAGACAATTTCAGCATTCATTTACAGAACTACCTGTGGGCATCTTGAACATGTGACCTGTGAATCGTGATAGCTCAAAGATATGGCTTGAAGACAATTCAAACCTATGGCTTGTTTAATTCGGACCTAGGGCATGTGCGACAATTTGGATCTATTTAACCTATGATAATTTTGACTTGTGGAAATTCTAGACTAGACCTCTATAATTTTGGCTCTAAGTTGCAGACTTAACCATAATATTGAAGCAGCATTTGTGTATCTTTTGGGGTAGACTTTTGAAGGCACTATTAAAGCAATATCTTTACATTGGGATTGGCTCTTTGAAGCTGAGTTGAGACATACTTTGAAAGCATCTTTCAAGCTTTTCTAAAAACATCTTTGGAACATCTTGTTGAAGTTTTTTTTGGGAGTTGAATTTAACCTTCTCTTGGACAGAACTTGGGCTATTGTAGCAGCGTTATGAAAGACTTGCTAAAGTAGACTTATTGAAGATTTGCTAAAGCAAATCTAAAACCTTTGTTGAAGACCTTGTTGGAACCTATTGAGGTAAGTCTTGAAGTTATTGTTTTCTAGCAAGTTTTTGGAGCTTGGATTGTTGAAGAGGGTTGGAGTCCTCAAGTTGACCAAGTTGGAGCTTGGAAGTTGTTGAGAGAATTGGAGCCCTCATCTTGACCGAGTGGGAGCTTGGATTTGTTCGAAGTTGGAGCCTTGAAAAATTCAAAGATATATTGTATGGGTTAGAACTTGAATTTGTTGAAAGGATTGGAGTCCTCAAGTAGACCAATTGGAGATTGTATTTGTTGTACAAACTAGAGCCTGGCTTGTAATTGAAGATTGTTGTCTTCATCTAGGGTTGGATCCCTGAAGGAGTTATAGTTTTTATTGTACAAATTGGAACTTGAGTTTTTAATCAAAGGATTGGAGTCCTCATAATTTTTACTAATAAAATTATTCCTTTGTTGTACATCTTGTGTTCTAGTTTAATTAATGATCTTAATTGGCATAATTTAACAATTGAAAATAAATAATGATTCACCCCTCCTCTCAGTGTTTTCAACACAGTCGATTGTATAGGTTGTCGATAGACACTCCTAAGGCACTAGTTAGCAGCAACAATCCGAGAGACCACTATTGAGATCTGGTAGCATCAGATTTGCTCTAAGTCTCAAAATTTGCAGGCAGGCTTAGACACATGCATTCTGCAATACGCAGAAATTGTTTTGGGAAATTCCACCCGGAGACAATTTTATTAAAATAATTAATTATTTTCAATGGAGGCCTAAGTCTAAACTTAGGGAATTAAAATAATTAAAGGGTATTAATCTAAATTGTGGGTGAAACTTCTAGAAGAAGACGGAGATCAAGTCCAAATGATCTAAGCCATTGATTAGGATCTAATCTGGGTCATTGGTTCTCAACTGGAGGATCATAAGAAGGACATTGATGGGCACTTGGAGAACACATCGAGTGAAGATCATAAGATCAAATTTTTGAAGCAGAGCAACTGTTGGAGAGAAATTCGAAGAGATCTTTTGCAGTGAGGGGTAGGGATAGTTCTGGTTGGAGATTTCTCCTGATCCAGCAATACTCAGCAGAAAAGGTAGAGAGAGATCTAGCAGAGGCAGCGCAAAGCCATAGAGGATGACGCAGGGTCACGCAGAGGCAGCGCAGAACCCCAGAGGGAATCCGTAAATTTGCTAGAGAATCAAATTACAGAGCAAGAAGTCGGGGTCTAAGACCTAGAGGGCAGAATTCGAAGTCTCAGAAGAAAATCAATCAGCTAGGAGGAGTGACGCAGACCCCAGTAGTTGTGACGCAAGGCCTACGCAGTGATTGCATAGAGATTGCGCAGAGGCAGACAAGGGTTGGCCATTCAGTGGTTGGATCAGTGAGGATTTCCACTGATAGTGTGAGGTAATCTCATTCATCTCTCTGTCAGTAATATTCTTTGTACTTGATAGCCAACAAGGCATCCAGAGATTGTATTCAAAACTACTGCATAATAATAAAACCCTTAGTTGTTGCACCAGTTTTCCCGTATTGGATTTTTCCAAGGACATTTGTCCAAAAATAACTATGTAGATGTGTTGTGTATTTCTTTCTTGTTCAGTTTCCTGTTTCCGCATTTTATTTAAATGGTGAAGAATGGTGAAGGTTGCAGTGGATTAGTTTTCGTGTTTAGGTAGGAAACAGTGAATAATTTTGTTCAGTCTTTAACAAATAAAAGAAACATAATCAGTTGCTACAGTAGAAATTTGGGGCTTCCAAACTTTCACAACCAGGGGGAGCTATGGCATAGGAGGATGGGCCATATTCATCATGGAGCACTTAGATTGCTCGTGAAACAGTGACAAGTGTTCCAAAAATTGAGCACAAAGCACGACGATGTTTGCATAGGATGTGTTCTGGGGAAGTTTGCGAAAGCAACTTTTCCAAGGAGCACCAACACATCACAAGGCATACTTGACCTTATGCATTCAAATATATGTGGACCGATGTCGACGAAGTCTCTCAGGGGGTACGAGTACTTCGCTACTTGTATCGACAATTTCTCCAAGAAGACCTGGATCTACTTCTTGAACACCAAGGAAAAGGTCTTCAGTCGCTTTCAGGAGTTTAAGGCTCTAGTGATGAATGTGACAGGCAAGAAGATTTGGACGCTTCAGTCAGACAATGGAGGTGAGTACACCAAGAAAGAATTCCAGGAGTTTTGTACTAGGGCAAGAATCAGAGGAAAGTGGACAGTTCCTTACGACCTGCAGCAGAATGGGGTTGCTAAGAGAAAGAACCAATCTATTTCGGGGGCAACGAGAGTGATGTTGTATGACCAAGATCTCCCACGCTATTTATGGGCATAGGCAATGTCACATGGTTCGCGTTCGAGTTAGGGTTCGACAATGATTAGGTTCAGTTTGAGTTTGAATTTTTTGATGAGGTTCGAATGAGGTTTTCCATTAGGTTCATATATATATATATATATATATATATATAGGATAAAATAGTAAGAAATCAACAACAGTAAACATCAAAAAAGTTATCACAGACATGGAAACTACAAGGATAAATTACAAGCTCGAGTTTTGACATGAGGTTATGAGTTTCGATCTATGAACTTGGTCAATGGCTATGAGGTTCAATTAGGTTCGCTGAACCTCAAAAAAATTTTAAAGTTCGCCAAAATTCGAACCGCAAGGTTAAAATTCGACAAAACTTGTGACATAAGGCATAGGCATGTAGTACAACAGTTTATATTCAAAACAAAGTACCATAGAGTGCTTGGCAAGATGACACACGAGGAGGCATTTACAAGGAAGAAGCTAGATGTCAGTCACTTTAAGATATTTGACGGCCTAGCATACTGTCACATTTTAGGGGAGACACATTCGAAGTTAGATCAGACTGCAAGTGAGGTTACTTTGTTGGCTACAGTGAAACCTCAAAGGCATACAAGATCTTCATCCTAAGGGCCAGGACAATTATAGTCAACCAACATGTCAAGTTCATGGAGGGCAAGGCGTACAGAAGGTCCAGAGAGTTGCCAGCAGCTGAAGATCAAAGTGAGTAGCCAATAAAATCTCCTCAAGTTTGTGAAAATTCCTAAGCCGGAATCCCTACTGCAGCAAACTGATGTTACTTCTCCTACTTGATTAAATCATGCAAGCTAGTTATTGTGTTCTACGGTAAATATCAAAGCAAATACTTCTTCAGCCTTCACTGAATTTACATATATGCGGAAACAAAATATTGAGCAAGAAAGAAAAATACAACACATAGGACACAGTTATTTTTGGACAAATAGTCCCCGGAAAAACCCAATGTGGAAAAACTGGTGCAGCAGCCCTAAGGGTTTATTATTATGCAGGAGAAATTCTGAGTACAATTCTAGGATGCTCAACTAGCAATCCGATACAAAGAGAATATTGAACAGAAGACTAGTGAAATGATCTCACCCTGTCACTGGAGAATCAGTGATTGATCCTGTTGCTCTAGAGGCTTTGCGTCACTCTCTGTGTGGCCTCTGCGCAAAACTATGTCACCCTAGGCAGCTTCTACATCACCCCTCCTAGGTATTACGCTGCCTCTCCTCTGGATCCTCTACTGGCTGAGAAATCAACTTTTCTACCTCCCAGAGTCACACCATGGCTTCCAGCAACTGAACTTCGACTTCCCTCAGCAAGAACTCGACTTCCCCTCATTAACTACACTGCGTCTGCGCCAGCCTTCCTCCTGACATATTTATGTTCTCTCTCTACCTGGTACTCACTGGAAATTCCATCTCTCGGATTCTCACTACCCCTCTGCTACAAGATCTCCTCAATCAATTTTCTTCCTGAGAACTTCTCACTTCAGAAAATAGATTTTCTCAATCTCTTTGTGTATTTTCCAAATGACCCTCAAGCCCCTTCTTATATCTTCTTGTTGGACAACCAATGGCCTAGATTAAAACATAATTAAAGACTCAGATCGATTTGACTTGATCCATGGCTTTTTCTAGAAGTTTCACCCTTAATTAGATTAATACCCATTAATATTTTAATTTTCCTAAGTTTAGACTTAAGAACCCCATTAAAAATATTAATTATTTTAATAAAATCACCTTTGGGTGGAATTTCCCAAAACACTTTCTAGGTTCTTTGGAATACCTGTGCCTAAGCCTCCCTGCAAAATTTGAGGCTTAGAGCACATCCAATGCTACCCCAAATCAACACTCTCTCTTAGCAAAGAATGTGCCCTAGCAATACACTGCCTCTCTACATACTGCTCTGACTCTGAAGCATTATCTCTAAGTTGCCGATGTTTGACATACTCTCCACCAACCACTGCGTTGTTCCTGCTATTGTATTGTTGCCTTTGACACTACCACTGCCAATGCTACATCTGTACTACAGCTCCCTCTACATCAGTGTTGTTGCTGGTCCTGCCACCCAACACTGCAACTCTCTCTCAAATGTTGCATCTGCTATGCTGCTAACACTGCCACTATTAACATTGCCTTCGTACTACAACTGAATTGCTGAGAGAAGCAATTGAAAACACCCAAAACTGGATAAGCATCCAGTGGATACTCCTCGATTCTGAAATCCTAATTGTTGCTAATCCCATTCTGCCTCTGAAGCCACTCCGTTGTTGACACTCTAGATTGTGCCTCGTCGCACTACTTCTGTCGAATCAACAATCCATGGCACAAACTAAAACTCCATCATCCCACTACTCCTGATCATGGGCTCCCGTAGCAAGGTGATGATCCAAGAGGTGGGCTCCTCAAGGATCATGCCCATCTACAGTCCTCCCAACTACAACTCTATATCAGCCCAACTCTATATCAGCCCACCTCCCTCGTGGATGTATTTCGGCTGTCATGGCGAACTCCTCCTCGTTGATCTTCGCAGCTGCAACCTTAGGATCATGCTTCTCATCCTTATCCTTTTACTTCAAAGGACACTGAGATGCATAGTGGCCCATCTCGCCACATTTGAAGCACTTCACCTTGGAGATGTCCTTCTTACATCTCTGTTGCCCCTGTTGTCCCTTCGATGCAAGGGTTGTGTTATCCTCCTCCTCTACTTTGGGCTTCGACCCACAGCTGTTGCTCCTCCCATCAAGTTTGACCTTAAGCAGATCTCTCCTCACCTCTTCTTGTTTCAAAGCTACCCACATCTTGTCCCAATTTGGCAATGTTGCCCTGCCCAGGATACTTTCGACAAAGATCTGCCAATCATTTGAGATGGAGTTTAGAGCCAATCTCACTAACTCCGAGTGTTGAGGTGTATATCCTACAACGGGCATCTCATCACGGGTCTCCTTCAGTTTCATAAGGAACGAATCCACTCGCTGCCCCTTCTGCATCTAAGCAGATCTCAGCTTTTGCTCTAAGTATATCTTCCTCTGCTTAGAAGTTACCTGATACAATGTGGCCAAGCCATCCCACATCTCCTTAGCGGTCCCTTTGCTAGCAACGTGGCACACCACGTGATCCTTGACTCCATCCAGGATCATCCTCTTTGTCGTAGCCATCTCAGCCTTGTACTTTTTCAGCAGATTTGCATCTGTGAGTTCAACCACCACATTATCAACGTACATCTTGAGGGCATGCTCATCTAACAGGAAGGTCGTCCCAACCTTCTAGATGGCATAGTTGGAAGCCCTATCCAACCTGTCTTGATCCCTCAAGCCACTCGTTGCCATCTCCTCCGAAAATTGTCGAACTGCTCCCTCTTTCTCCCTATTGCATAACTATTGGGTTGACTTTCGTACTCCTTGATGGAGCTGGTAAGTGTTGACTTGGGGTGGCATTGGATGTGCTCTAGCCACGAAAATTGGTGGAGAGGCTAAAGCACATGAGATCTCCAAGACCCAGAAATGGTTTGGGCAGAATCTAACTAGTTTGGAAGATATTAAAATTATTAATTTTTTAATGGAGTTCCTAAAGTCTAAACTTAGGGAAAATAAAATATTAATGTGAATTAATATAAACCTGAGTTAGAACGATCAAGCCAGATCTAATCTTAGTCGTTGATTAGGGACTTAATTTCGGTCGTTGATGGACCAATGAGAAAAGTATAAGAAGAAGCTTGAGGGTTAGTAGGAGAACACACTGAGGGAGACCAGTCAGTTTGATTTCTAGAGCGGGGTTACCTAAGAAATTCGAATTAGTGGTCTGGAGAGTAGCAGGAGGCAATAAGTACGAAGCAGAGAGTCAGGATCAACAACAGAAGACCAGCGCAGAGGAAGGAGAGGCAAACGCAGGGCCTTTCAGGCAAACACTGAGGCAACAGGAGACTACGCAGTCACTAGAGGACCTGCGTGGGTGACGCAAAGAGGCTCAGGGCTGACGCAGAGTGTCTGGGAGCTACGCAAAGGTCAGGCAGGCTAACGCAGAGTATCGGGAGCTACACAAAGGTCAGGGAGGCTGACGCTGGGACTGGGAGAAGTGCTGGAGAATTTTTCTCTCTGTTGGGTAAGCCAGTTTGGCACCCGGTTGTACTGGAGAATTGTTGAATAATAAAATCCTCCCTTACTGCACCGGCTTTCCTACATTGGGTTTTTCCGGGCACTGTTCTCCAAAATATTTGTGTCGATGTGTTGATTATTGTGCATGTGTTTGTTTCTGTATTATGGTGTGATATCTGCAACAAAATTTATTTTAATGTTTATTGAAGGAATTTCATAAATAACTTATTGAAAATACGTATGCAAAGTAAATCAGATGTTGTAGTGATAGAATTTTCACATGGTATCAGAGGGAGTAATCAGAGACAAGAAGGGAAACTCAGTTATGGGTCGTGAGTCAAGACCATGATGCAGAGGCATCCACGTCAGGGGACTCGCACAGATTTTCAGAAAATTGCACAAGAGATTTCGATTTCTCCATGTTGGCTTCCAGGAGGGAAGAAGAAGTGGCTTGTATGACTAGTTCTGCATCATCAAAAGTATGGTATATAGACAGTGGAGCCTCTAGGCATATGACGAGAATCAGGGAATGCTTCTCAGAGTATCGAGAAGAGAAGATGAACTTTCAGATCACCATGGGGAACAAGGCAAAGTGTACTCCAGTAGGGAAGGGTACCATAGTTTTTCAAATAGAGTCGAGAGAACGATTCCGCGCTACAAATCTGCTGCATGTACCAAGATTAGGGATGAACTTACTTTCCGTGTCACAGCTTCAAGGCAAGGGCTATGACGTCTACTTCATCAAGGAGAAGTTATACGTCAAACACCCGAGCTAGAAAAAGAAAGTGCATATCGAGATCAAAAGTAACAGGTTGTATAGATTACAACTAGAATCACCAATGGCACTAATAGACAATGATGGAGACAAGGACTTCAACGAACTATGGCACAGAAGAATGGGACATTTGCACCATGGGGCTCTGAGAATTCTCAGAAGCACTGTAACAGGAATTCTGGATCCTAGTACAAAACGAGATGATGTATGCAGAGGATGTGCTCTAAGAAAGCATGCCAAGGCAGCATTTCCTAGGAGTAAACACAGGGCTAAGAGTGTCCTAGGATTGATACACTCAGATATCTGTGGACCTATGTCCACCAAAGCTCTTAGTGGTGTCGAGTATTTCCTTACCTTCATTGATGACCACTCAAGGAAAACTTGGATTTATTTTCTAAAAACCAAAGACGAGGTTTTCTGTTGATTCAAAGAGTTCGAGGCTCTGGTGCAGAATCTAACTGGGAAGAAAATAAAATTCTTGCGCTGAGATAATGGAGGAGAGTATGTTGATAAAGACTTCATTGATTTTTGCACTAAGGAGGGCATTAGAAGAGAGTGGATAGCTCTGTACAATCCGAAGCAGAATGGAGTAGCAGAAAGGAAGAACAGGACTATTGTAGAAGCAGTGAGGGCCATGATGTATGATCAGGATATGCCAAAATTCCTGTGGGTAGAAACATGCAACATAGCAGTCTATGTTCAAAACAGGACTCCTCATCGGGCATTGGGCAAGATTACTCCAGAGAAAGTTTTCACAGGGAAGACGCCTAAAGTCAGTCATTTCAGGATATTTGAGAGTTTAGCATATTGTCGCATACCCGAGGAAAATAGGAAAAAACCTGGATCAAACTACGAAAAAGGGATATCTAGTGGGATATAGCGAGAACGCTAATACATACAGAATCTATCTTCCAAGGAGCAGGAAGGTAGTGGCTGACGAAATGTAAAGAAAGTTCATGGAGGACAAGGCTTTCAGTAAATCTCGTGAGATGCCTTCTAAGGAGCAGTCAAAAGAAGAGTCGTTGGTTAAACCTCTTCAACCAACAGAAGTAAAGAATTCTTCCTCGGATCAAGAAGATTCCCAGGATGAGGATGAGCTAATAGAAGCACCTGGTAGTAGAGGAAGAACTAGCACAGAACTTCGTCAGATTCTGCGAGATGCAGAGGACTTCATCAGTGCGCCAAGAAACAATAAGAGGGAGTGAAAACAGCCAGATAAATATCAGGCATTAGTAGCTTAGGATGGGGAGCCTGCCAGTTTCCAGGAGGCAGCTCAACATCAGGTTTGGCTAGATGCGATGATAGAGGAGTACAACTCCATAATGGTGAATGATGTCTGGGAGGTGGTGCCAAGGCCTTAAGACAGATCAATAGTAGGTTCGAGATGGATCTACAAGATCAAATACACTGCAGATGACAGTATTGAGAAATACAAGGCCAAGTTTCTGGCTAAGGGGTATGCTCAAAAGGAAGGAATTGACTACGAGGAGACCTTCGCCCCGGTAGCCAAGTATAAATCTATTAGGACCGTGATATCTCTTGCAGCTCAAATGGGGTGGGAGATTCATCAGATGGATGTCAAAATGGATTTTCTGCACAAGGTAATAGAAGATGTTAATTTTAGGTATGTTCTATGCTTAGAGAAATTTATTTCAATTTTCACAGTTAGCTCAATATATTTTCCGGATTAGCAATCACATCAGCATTAAAGTAAACTGCAAATAGAACATAAACATAAATCACAGAAGACAAGCCAAGACAAGAGGACACAAGATGTGGCGCTAGCCAAGGACAAACCCCAATGTGGGGAAACCCTTGATCAATTCTTCTTATATGTTCTTCAATAGTTTAGCAAAGAAAGAGAGAGATAGTACATATACAACAAAAGTCAACATGTTGACTTATCTAAATAAGAGCACAGATCATCTCTAAGTAGATGATCCATGAGGTAGTTGAACTCAGTTAAAGACATGTTGCTTCAACTGATTCTCCAAGGTGGCTCCTTCACCTATCATTGTGTTGCATCTCGTCATCATGTTGCACCTCACCGTGTTGCACCCATCATCACGATGCTAGACCTCATGACCATGCTATACACATCATATTGTTGCATTGTTGTCCCATGTGCCATTGTTGCACCATGCTACCACAGTTGTCCCATGTGCCATAGCTACATCATGTTGCCACACTTTTGTCCCATGTGGTATGCTGAACCATGTTGTCATACAGTATGTCTCATGTGCTTGCAGCACCATTCTTGCCATGTTGTCCATGCATGTTGTTGTCCCATGTTTACCTCACTTGCCATGCTTACCATGCTTTCCATGTTGTCCATGCTTGTTGTTGTCCCATGTTTACCTCACTTGCCATGTTGTCCATGCTTGTTGTTGTCCCATGTTTAGCTCACTTGCCACGCTTGCCACGATGTCCATGCTTGCTGATGTCCCATGTTTGCCTTAGCATTCCTTTGTTGTCCCATTTACTATGCAGTTGCCCCTTGCAGCTCCATGCTTGCCACTGTTGCCTAGTCTAACAATCATGTTATCCCAATTGTGCCATTATTGCACTATGTTATTGCCATACCTTGTTGTTGTCCAATAGCCTTGCCATACCTTGTTGTTCATGACTGATCTGGCTAGGGCACTAGGCAGCCCTAAACTCCTCACACAGCCCTCGAGAAAATTGCGGTATACTCTCACGAGACACCTCCCCTAGCATGTTGTTGTTCAAGGCATGTTTGAACCCTCAAACTCTCCATGTTGTCCCTATCTTGAGGTGGTTAGGACTGCGGCCTACCACAATCCCATGCTGTCACCTATAGCCCACCTTTTCGTTGCCCCAGACAACCCTTCTTCAACTCAGCCTACCCTCACCCTCCTTCCAGCAGCTTGGTGCCTTGTTTTAGGCCTCAAAACAGTCCTCCTTTTTAGCCGCATTAGGCCTGCGTCTAGGGAACCATATGCCTGCAGCTACGGCACCATAGGTATGTTTAAGAAAGCATCTATCTTCATCTTAATAGCGGCTAGGATACCCTTGAGACAGTGTAGAGGATAGGGCATCTCTTCATGACTGCATCCTCTAGGTTAGCACAGCATTAGGGTTATCTTCTAAGACTGTGTTAGGGCTGCCTTAGGATAGCGTTAGGGCTGCCTTATAGGACTGCGGTTAGGGCAACCTCTTTTCCTCCAACGTCTACAGCTTCCACTCCTAGATTTCTCTTCCACTAAAACCCAAGACAAGGGGAGAGAAATCAAGATAGAATTGCATGTGAAATGACTCTCAAGTCATCTCATTTTATACTAAAACGTTGAGCACATGTAGGGTTTATTTGGTTGCTGGCCAACCTTGACGAATTGTCTTATAACACAAATAAATTCATAACTCAATGAATACTTATCGGAATCGGATGATCTTTAGATCAATCCTACACCTCTCGATGAGAGGGATCCAAGAAAAAAATCAACTGCCTTTAATAAGATGACCCACATGGAGTTTGGCCCTGGTTGCCAATTTTAACAAAAGAAGAGGTATACATTGAACAACCAGAGGGATTTGAGACACATGAGAAAAAGTCTCATGTATGCAGATTGAAGAAAGCCTTGTACGAGTTGAAACAAGCACCTAGAGCATGGTATGGTCAAATCGATGGCTACTTGCAAAGGATGGGATTTGTCAAGAGTGACGCAGATCTGAATCTCTACGATCTGGTTATAGAGAATGAGCCGCTAATCTTAGTATTGTATGGGGATGATCTCTTTTTGACAGGATCATCCAGGCTCATTGGGGACTGCAAGAAGAATCTAGCCACAGAATTCGATATGAAGGATTTGGAACTAATGCATTACTTCCTAGGGTTGGAGGTTTGGCAACAGAAGGGAGAGATCTTCCTTGGGGAAGGGAGGTATGCTATAGAAATCCTGAAAAGATTCAAGATGGAGGACTATAGACCCATCGCTACTCCAAAGATCACCAACTGGAAGAAGATTGATGCATCAGAAGAAAAAGATGTTGATCCCACCCTATACAGGCAGCTCATAGGGTCCCTGATGTATCTGGTCAATACCAGGCCAGACATTTGCTACGCTGTCAACACCCTCAGTCAGTTCATAGTGGAACCAATGAGGCCGCATTGGGCAGCAGCCAAACACGTTCTCAGGTATTTATAGGGAACATTCGATTATGGACTCTTGTACACTAGGGGTAAGGATATCAGATTGAGTGGATTTACTGATGCAAATTAGGCAGGAAGTTCAATGGATTGGAAAAGCACCTCTTGGTATTGTTTCAACATTGGATCAGGAATGACTTCCTGGTGCAGTAAGGAAACAGAAGTCCGTGGCTCTAAGCTCATCTGAGGCAAAATATATGGCGGCAAGCACAACTTAGTGTGAGGCCATATTGTAAAGTTTTGTAGATGTTCTATGCTAAGAGCAATTTCACTTTTCTCACAGCAATCATACAAGTAGTTAAGCAAAATGCAGATAGAACATATAAGCAGATCTTACAGAAGACAAATCAGAAACAGGAAAAATGTGTGTGTTCGTTTCGGTGGTCAACAGGATGCTTCAACCAGCAAAGTCTCCTTTGGTCAGCCAGCCCAGCATGTGTCACAACAACCCTCCAACCAGTAGATGAGTCAACCCAAGTCAATTCTACAAAAGTCAACGATGTCCTGAAAAGTCCATGCAGGGGCAGCACGCTAAAAGTTAACGCAACAGCAAAACGGTCAACCCTTTGACCTCGATTTTTGTGCCAGGTAGTACGGCCTTCAAAAATCGAACCTTCCACAATTTTTCAACTTGATTGGACCAAGCGTTGACCAAAGTCAACGCTGGTCAAACTTTCTGCGAAACCCTAGCAGCAGAAAATCGTACTGCAGCTCAGCCGTACTGTCTGTCCTCTTCGTCCTTCCCACGTGTGACTGAAATTCGTCCTTCAGGTAGCTCGTACTCTTTAGGATGAGAGAGGAAGATGAGAGTTGTGATGTGTTGAAATTCTCTCCAACTTTTCCTGTATTTATATCCATCAATGAGGGTGTGTGACACATCTGTTGGGCATGTGAGCCTACGTTACAAAACTGGCTGACCTTGCACATATAATTTATTATGAATAATAAATTCAAAATATAAGTTCTGCTCATCGGATTAAGACTATTTTTATATGGATTTTACACCTCTCAAAAAGAGGAATCCAACAAAAATATTAACCTCTTAATCTGAGCATCAGAACATGGAGTTTGGACCTAGTTGTCCAAATTTAACACTCCCTCTCAACTAGGGAGAACTCCATCTATTAGTGCAATCAACATCGAGCGTCATCCCGCCGAAACTTGCTTTGCTGGCTTCTTTATTTCAGAACAAAAGTGGGTCAGTCACAAAGACATCATCCCCCGACTGACATAATCAGTCCAGAGGTCCCAGACCTCACAAATCTTGATCCCAGATCAAGTGGTTGGACCATGCCATCCTAGATAGAGAGTACGGCAATCTCTGATGCGTCCATCAGTCTTGCTAATAGTCTCTAGCTTTTCCACACCTCATTGGCCAAATGAGAGGTACTTCCCATGAGCCCTGAACTCAATGGGTAGGATGCATACGGGGCACAGATAAATGAGTGGCAAACCAGCTCAATAATCACAAGGGTGGGGCAGAAGCATTATGAGTGCTTATAGCTCCGAGAAGCTATCCCCAAAGCCCCCCAGAGCTCCCAGAGCTCATCGTCCAACAGGACCCACATCATAGGGTCTTTCCACGACACCAAGACTCTCACGGAAGGTTAGGAACTTGACCTTCCCCAGGGGCTTAGTGAGAATATCCGCGACCTGCTCATCAGTTCCTATATGATCGAGCCTTACGGCGCCTCGCTGTACCATATCCCGGATAAAGTGGTACCTGATATCAATATGCTTGGATCGGTCGTGGAACACAGGATTCTCAGTCATACGAATCCCACTCTGATTATCACAGAGTATCACAGTGGTATCTAGCACATGTCCAAACAGCTCACTAAAGAGCTTCCTCAGATGTGCTCTTACGATCCACCACACTGCCAGCCCAATCGGCATCAGTATATCCACGGAGTATCACACTCCCGGCAGTGTATCTCAGCCCATGGTTTATCGTGCCCCGAAGATATCTCAAAAGATTCTTGGCACCAACCCAGTGAAATGATGAGGCTCAACCATCTGTTGACTCAAAGTATTCACTGCAAAACATATGTCCGGACGGGTGTTCACTAAGAACATCAAAGCTCCTATGAGTTGACGATACTCAGTAGGATTGGCCAAGATAGGCCCTGCAGCGCTGCCACTCAACTTCTTAAAGTTGAGTTCCACTGGTGTCGACACGGACTTACAGTCCACCATCCCAAATCTTTCCAGAAGCTTCACAATATATATTCCTTGAGAAAGGAAAATCTCTCCAGGTCTCTGCCAGACCTCCAGGCCTAGGAAATAGTGCATCAGTCCTAGGTCTTTCATCTCGAACTCAGCAGCAAGCTCCCTCTTAAATTGATGAATGAGAGGGTCATCACCTGTCAGGAAGAGGTCGTCCACATACAACACTAGAATGAGAGGCTTTCCTTCCACAACCTTGAAGTAAAGGTTTGGATCAGCATTGCTTCGAGTGAAGCCCAGCTTCATCAAGTAACTATCCATCCTCTCATACCAAGCTCGGGTGCTTGCTTTAACCCATAGAGGGCTTCCTTCAACCTGCAGACATAAGTGTCTCGATCTTGAACTTCAAATCCCAGAGTTTGTTCTACATACACCTCTTCCTTTATTGCACCATGCAGAAAAGCGGTCTTGACATCCATCTGATGAAGACTCCATCCTTGCACAGCAGCAAGGGCTATGATGGATCGGATGGTGGTATATCGTGCCACAGGTGCAAATATATCGTCATAGTCAATTCCTTCCTAGCCCATGCATAGCATCCTTCCAGACTTGATGCTTGATGGCTTCCTCAAAAGATCCAGGTTCAGATTGTACAATAGTACTCATGGCAGCTAGATACCCTTGGTATCTACACAGCTTCTTGCTTTCTCGGAATGTCCCCTTGGGGCAGCATGACCCTCAGCATCTTCGAGGGTGTCCCTGAGCCATGATGGCCTCTTTCCTAGAGAAGGGGGAGGATCAATAGGGTCCATTGGCCCTTCAACATCAGGCATAGTCTCATCCTGGGGTTCTTCCAGATTTCCAGGTCTTTCTTCATGATTTTCTTCAGATCTAGGAAGATCTACTACTTTCTCCAGGGAAGCATCTTTGTCAAAAGTGACATCATGGCTTATCTCTACTTCCCTTTGACCAGGTACATAGACTCTATATGCCTTAGAAGTCTCACTGTAGCCCACAAACATTCCTTTCTTCCCAGTAGCATCCAGCTTACTTCTCTTTTCTTTCGGCACATGAAAATAGACAGGACATCCAAAAATTCTAAAATGTGAGACATCAGGTTTCTTACCAGAGAAAAACCTCTTCGGGAGTTTTGGAGTCCAAAGCGGAATGAGGGCATCGGTTTTGAATGTACACAGCAGTATTTGCAGCTTCTCTCCACAGAAACTTTGGTAGACCCTGGTCACATAGCATGGCACGGGCAACTTCCACAATAGTCCTATTCTTGCGTTCAG